>PIJE02001405.1:112310-135729 GCA_002895965.2 Coryphaenoides rupestris
GGACTGCATGTTAGTCACTGCAGCAGTGTGAATAAATACTGCATGTTAGTCACTGCAGCACTCTACTGCATGTTAGTCACTGCTGCAGCGCTGTGAATAAATACTGCATGTAAGTCACTGCAGCGCTGGACTGCATGTTAGTCACTGCAGCAGTGTGAATAAATACTGCATGTTAGTCACTGCAGCACTGTACTGCATGTTAGTCACTGCAGCAATATACTGCATGTTAGTCACTGCTGCAGTGCTGTGAATAAATACTGCATGCTAGTCACTGCAGCGCTGGACTGCATGTTAGTCACTGCAGCACTGTACTGCATGTTAGTCACTGCAGCGCTGTGAATAAACACTACATGTTAGTCACTGCTGCAGTGCTCCATATCAGGGGCTCTGGGTGGATAGTGTCAAGAATTCCAGGGGTGTCATATCCTGCTGTGTGTGTTTCTGTAGGTTCTGTTGTGCTTTTGCATGTTGGTTTGTTTCGCTTTGTTTTGTCAGGCCTTCAGTTAATCAGTTCATCAGTCTTCAGTTCATCAGTTAATCTCCAGTTATAATCTCCTGGTGTATTTAAACTCAGAGACTCTCAGTGTTCAGTGTGAGATTGTGTTACTAGAGCTTTCAAGCGGTCGGTACTTTGTTTAATCTTCTCGTTTTTGTGTACTTGCCTGTTTTTGACCATGTTTTTGTCTGCTTGATGTTTTGAGGACTAGTTGCCGAGCTGTTTTGTTTTTTGACCTCTGCCTGGACTAAATAATACATGTTTGGCGGTCTGGCTGAATAGTAAATACTACATGTTGGGTCTGGCAGGATAGTAAATACTACATGTTGGGTCTGGCAGGATAGTAAATACTACATGTTGGGTCTGGCAGGATAGTAAATACTACATGTTGGGTCTGGCAGGATAGTAAATACTACATGTTGGGTCTGGCAGGATAGTAAATACTACATGTTTGGGGGTCTGGCAGGATAGTAAATACTACAGTGGCATGGGTGAGGTTCTGAGTTCGAACCGCCGATGTCTGCTCTCTCTACCTCTCGGTGACCCTGAGCAAGATGCCCAATTCCTACCTGATTAATAAAAAATATAGATATTTTATTGAAAATAGAAACATTGTGATATTTTTGTCATTTGTTTCACATTTCTTGAGTTGAATATTACTAGTAGACTGCAATAAACCAATGTAGTACTACTGTGAAGACAGCGGTACACAACACTAGTTCCACTAGCGCAGGCTGTCTCTGATTGTTTCAAAAGCAACATTTACAACCTGACTTGTTGTGTATTAATATACTCGGAAAACTTTTAATCAGTATGTATTTATATCAGCAGAATACTCTGACTCGTGATGTATTCATATACTCAGAATACTTTTAATCAGCATGTATTAATATCAGCAGAATACTCTGGCTCGTGATGTATTCATATACTCAGATTACTTTAACTTGTTGTGTATTAATATCAGCAGAATACTCATGATGGCTCTTATGGCTCTCATTATGGCATTATGGCTCATTATGCATTAATATACTTTTAATCAGTATGTATTAATATCAGCAGAGTACTGTGGCTCGTTAGGTATTTATTAATATACTCAGATGACTTAACTTGTTATGTATTAATATAAGCAGAATCATTTTTCCACGACTCTCTCCAAAGTGATCATGAATGTCCTACGGCCCGGTGGTCAGCTCTGTGTGATTGCTCTCTGTTGTGCTCTGCTTCTGTAGGAATTGATGACCAAATTGATAACTGAGACCCCGGACCACCCTATCCCTTTTCTTATTGATCACCTGCAGACCAAGCAAGGCAGCCCAGGCAGGCTCCAGAGGACCCTGTCTGGCTCTGCAGCACTGTGGGCTGACGGCTCCCTCGGTGGGTGCACAACACACACACACACACACACACATGCATGCACACACACGCATAGACATAACACGTGCATGCACACACACACACACACACACACACACACACACATACCCATATGCATAGACACACAGGCACACACACCTACAATCAATGCATACACATATGAAATCAATAAGAACAGTAACTCTAATGCACGGCTGCACAGACTGCATTGTAATGATGTATTATTCCGTGCGTATTCCTGAACGGGAACGCTGGCGTTTCTCGTGTCCTTTTCTTTCTAGCGGAAAGCAAAACCGCTCGAAGGGAGGGCAGGAACTTTGAGAAACCGTGGCAGATACACCCGAAAAAACCCAAGAAGTCCAAGAGTGACCTTGCCATGTCCAGCATATCCCCTCCCTCTCCAGAGTCCAAGTCATGTGAGTATCTACACCCAGGAGTGATGTCTCTGTCTCGGTCTACTTTATATGCCTGCTTTAAGTTCGGGGGCTGGTACGAAAATGGATGTTCTTTCTCTTCCTGAGACTCCTTTAAGGACACACTCTCTGCAAACCCTCTGTGGGTGGGGTGTGTGGAGAGAGAGAGAGAGAGCGCTGACAACATGTCCCTGAGTGTGTGTGTGTGTGTGTGTGTGTGTGTGTGTGTGTGTGAGTGATGGCTGGCCCTGTCCTGTGAGCCTTGATTGTGCCCAATGCACCATAGGGTGCGCAGCCTCACCCTGCAGACCCCAGAGCCCCATCAGCATGAGGGAGCAGCCACCCACCACACACTCTCCGTCGTGCCTCCGCTCATCCGAAACGACTTCACCCTCGACAACCACACTTCCTCAGGTCCTCAGCAATACGCCGGCCGAGCGTGAAGTCGATCGGATGATTGGTTGTCGAGAAAATCCACCCCAAGAGTTATTTTTTAATACGACCAGACGCTCCAGAGGTGTTTGATTCTCTACTATCGAATGACTTAGCCACTTTTATCCAACGTGACTTCATTCAGATCCATTCATCCGAGGTCAGTGCAGGTTTTTTGTTGGATTGTCTGGTCTGGTCGGTACCGGCGTCGACTAGCCTGGTGCATCCAGAGCATCCTGATTTTCAGTCAGGATGCTCTGGGCTGGGAAGCACTTAAGTTCCAAATATGGGCGCTACCCTCACGATGTTCAGCCAATCAGAAGCTCTCTTCGCTGTTGCGGAATTCCGGTTGGAAGTCAAGCAACAGTGTGTCCCTAATCTGAGAAAAGCCTCCGGTGCAGATTTCTGATTCATTAACATGCAGCCGCTTTTGTCCAAAGCGACTTACAAAAAGTACATTTGTCGAAAGAGTGAAACTACAATATATATATATATATATATATATATATATATATATATATCGCTGGCGGTACAGTAAGATTTTGTAAGAGTTGATTAGAGAGAGTTATTTTTAGGGTGGTGAGAAACGTCAGGATGTCACTCGGGATGCCTTGGAGAAGGGAAAGGGGAGGAAGGGGGGAGGGGAGGAGGGCATGGGGTCAAGGGGTCAGGCGGTAGCTGGCGTGGTTGGACGTGACTGTAGACATCTTCAGAGGAGAGAGGAGGGTGAAGCAGGTGGGGCTGACTCACGGCCAGGTGGGTGTCGGAGGAGGGAGGATAGCAGCAGCAGCAGCAGCAGCAGCAGCTGTACCACACGCACATTCTGTTGATCTTTTAACGTCGTTATTCGCTCTGTTTGGGATGAAAACAGTTTGGATTGGTACCCTGTCCTCTGGTGCGCCATTTATCATTTTTCCAGCAGACTGCACCCTCCTTGTTTTGTCACGACAAACTGAAACTCCCTTCCCTGAGCCCTGATTGATCCTAGCATTTTTTCTTAATTTTTTTGACATTTTTTGGGGGAAAAGTCTTTCAAGGGGACCGAGGCCAGACAGATCTGCAGAGAGGAACGGGGTGTGAACTTGGTCGGAACGGTCCTCAGGAGGCCCACCACCCAGTAGGTCAAGCTGAGGAGAGCGGTCGGGGGTTGGAGGGGTTGGTGGGATGGCGGAAGAAGAAGCAGCACGCGTCCAGTTTAATAATTCAGCAGCAGTGCGCTCGCTCACTGCCAGAGATCGCCTATTTCAGGCGGTGGGTGGCCCAGGGCCCCGGCGTCATCAGACAGGAAGTGGTTTGGAGGGTAATGCAGGCAGAGCAAGAGGTGGGGACATGAGTAAGAGAGGGGGGGGGGCGGGGTCTAAGGAGGTGAGGGGGGGGGGGGGGATTTATCGGGGCAGTTAATATGAGCTTGCTTCCTGATGGCTCGACCTTTAAACCCTGATAGGGTTTAGTGGTGGTGAAGTATGTGACTGAGCCGACCCACACATATAGAGGTAGGATGGGGAGCAATAGTGTGTGTGTGTGTGTGTGTGTGTGTGTGTGTGTGTGTGTGTGTGTGTGTGTGTGTGTGTGTGTGTGTGTTTGGCAGGTACCAGGTAAAAAACGCTGGGTTACAGATTAAAACAATTGCTTGGCCGCTAGATGTCTTCCACTCCACTGGTACAACGTAACCGGACGCGCCAGATGCTTTGTTGCACAGAAGCATCTGGAAAGTTGTCCTTTGAAACTGTTTGGAAAAGTGCTGGCGTTTCAAAAAACGACTTGGCAGGTGATTGGATGAACCATCTGTCCATCCAAGCCCAGGATAGATTCTCGAGTGGCGAATCCAGGTGCCTCGCAAGTTAATGTAAAAAGACAGAATTCTTAGGTTTGGACCCAGCTTATTATGTTTTATTCAACGACAGCCATGTGGGCGCATTAGACCATTAGATATGGTTGATGTTCTTCAGATCCATTCCTATAGGAGGGCCTCTCTCTCTCTCTCTCTCTCTCTCTCTCTCTCTCTCTCTGTCACTCTATAAATATGTCCATCTTCTCCCCTTCATGCATTAATGCATTCAGCGTTGGAGGACATGACTAGTGATGATGAAGTATGTGGGTCATCATCTTCGTCTTCTTCTGCTGGGTGAGAAGTGTCCAAAAGTTAATCAAACGGAATTATAAATGTTAAAGTTGCTGTATATGTCACACATGGACTGTTCTGCGCTGTACTGTACTGTAAGCGATCTGCGGCCGGGGCAGCAAGAAAAACGAACTGGACCAACTGGGATGGTAATAGATTCTCGCCGACCTAAAAAGCCGCGTCCTCTTAGCATGACCTCCATGGCCGCAGCTTAAAATGCAAAAACGCGGGTAAACCTTGGGAGTTGTATATGAGAGCGTGGAGGCCAAAAGGATTTCAAGACGGATGCAGAGCATACATCAGGTGACAGTGTAGGACTCCTCGCCGCTTCTCATGGTCACAATAGAATATATACAATATGATAAAATAGTCATTTAATGTTGCGCTTGGCTCGTCTTGCTCTCCTGTTCCCGTTCAGTACCCTAAACCTGAAACTTATCTTATTCAAATCGTATTGTGCCTTCAACGATATATTGTTGTTTCACTCTTCCGACAAATGTACTTATTTTAAGTCGATTTGGACAAAAGTGTCTGCAAATATCAATATAAATGCTGTTATAGTTAAATAAAAGTGGTCAATGAAACATCGGTCGGGGTGCGTCTATGTCGTGGTGTTTTATTGAAAATGGAGATGATTACATGAAGCTCACTCATAATAATAATGTATATTTCTTCTTCTGCAGTGCCGCGGGCCAACGAGTACCCGTGGTGGGAGTGGAGGGAGAGCCGGGACTTTGACGAGCTGAACCACATCCTGCAGGAGAGCAAGAAGCTGGGCAAGGCCCTGGAGAGCCTGTCACGCAGTGAGTCCCCACACAGAACAGCCTTCACACCAGCTACCAGGGGGGGGGGAGGAGTCAGACCAGGAGGCAGTAGTCAGACCAGTAGTCAGTGGTCATACCAGTAGTCAGACCAGTAGGCAGTAGTCATACCAGTAGTCAGTAGTCATACCAGTACTCAGACCAGTAGGCAGTAGTCATATCAGTCTTCAGTAGTCAGACCAGTTGTCAGTAGTCATACCAGTAGTCAGACCAGTAGGCAGTGGTCATACCAGTAGTCAGTAGTCATACCACACTGGAGAAACACTTGGTTACAAGTAAAAGTCCTGCTGTCAGGATTCCAAGAGGACTCAGATGCAGACCAGGGCAAGTTTGTTTGTGAGAGTTTATTCCTTCCCCAGCCAAAAATACAAGATCCACACAAAAAGACCTAACAAAACACAGCAGGACAAGTAGGCTAGCACGACACACATCAACAAACTGGGGAAAAACTGACAAACAAATGAGGAAAAAACAGGCTTTAAATCCTCTGGGTAATTGGAAAATAATGAGACACAGCTGCTGAGTCAATTGGGTAGGAACCCTGACACCTGCCTTGAAAATGTTACCTCAGTAAAAGTACAAAAGTCATCAAATTATACCAAAAGTAAAAGTATGCTCATTATGCAGAACGGCCCATTTCAGAATAATCTAACATTTATATTAGCTACTTTTAATGTATGTGTTTTTTATATATAAATTACTTTACATACTGCTGGGTAGCTTGTGAATTTCCCCCCTGGGGACCAATACAGTCTCATTGATTTTTTTGTATGTGTGAGTGTGTGTGTGTGTAAATGTATTATTTACACACACACACACACTCCCACAATCAGTTACCATAGCTTTTCTGGGGGCTCCTCTGACAACCAGGACACAGGCAGATGTTTTTAACCGTTGTTGTTGTTGTTGTTGTTGTTGTTGTTGTTTTAACCGGTTTAAGTTTAATTGAGTTGGGTTGAGGTTATTGGCAGCAGAGCAGGTGGAACATGCTGGCACTCTAATCAGCCTGCCTCAGGCCAGGTGAGGCTGCTTAGACCAACCACCAAACACACACACACACACACACACATGCATGCACAAACACGCACATACACACACATACCCATAGACATACACACCCATAGACACACACACACAATCACACATAGCCACTTGCACATGTACACACACACACACATGCATGCACAAACACGCACACACACACATACCCATAGACATACACACCCATAGACACACACACACAATCACACATAGCCACTTGCACATGCACACACACACACACACACACACACGCTCACATAGGCACACACACACATAATAGATGTAATCTAAATGTAAATATTCTTGCTCTGGGCATAGTGTGGTCAAGGAAACTTCCGGTCGATAGTCGGATTTGGCCGATGTTGTAGCGCATCGATTCAGAGCTGCTGAAAGGCGGACGTGTCCCGTCATTGAAAAAAATAATGAACACCCATGGGAACGTTATTGTCCAATCAGGATCAATTCAACAACACTGTGGTTGAAATAAATAGCATGATGCTGAGTGATGTTTTGAAGGACGCTTCAGGCCAATACATCTTATTTTTTTATGACACCTTAAATACAAATACAAAATCCTGTGACAAAGCAGGCCCACATTTCATGCCTTCAGCACTTCCCTATTTTTCCAGGACGTTGTGACTGTGAGTCTAAGTGACTGACAAGTCATAAGCCGCATCCAGAGAGAATATTACATGACTACAGCCGTGGGGTAATCCCCCAGAGAATCAATTATTGTACTGCTAAGCCCCAGACCCTTTTCACGAACGCCGCCGTGCAGCCAGGAAGTAAAACCGTGGGTTTGCCGCGTGTCGCTCAGCGGGACGCTTCCACCCCGAGCTCTGACAGATTCCACTCTGGAGCTCCTCTGAGCAGTCGCCTCTGTTTGTGTTAAGGCTGCTACACGCTTGATCACACAGAACGCTTTTTAACAGCTGGGGGGGGGGGGGGGGGGCGGTGCTATGGCTTTGGCAAGGAAGAGAACATCATTATAGGTTTAGGTGTGGATATACAGTATACTGCGGTTTAAAGAGTAGATTCTTTCGAGGCTTCCACTACGAAAAGCAAAATGGTGCGCTGACGGGGCCTAAGGGGAGTGTTCTGTGTGATCCAGGGGGTGGGCGGGGCCTACACAGGGGTGTTCTGTGGGATCCAGGGGGTGGGCGTGGCCTAACGGGGGGTGTTCTGTGTGATCCAGGGGGTGGGCGGGGCCTAATGGGGGTGTTCTGTGTTAACCCAGGTGTGGGTGGGGCCTAACAGGGGTCTGCTGTTTGATTTAGGGGTGGGCGGGGCCTAACAGTGGGCGAAGTTAAGGAATCCTATTGAAGTCCTTCCTGTTTCCTCCCTCCTTGCGCAGGTATCGCCATCTCCGACGAACTGGACCAGGTAAGCGATCACACGGTCCAACACACTGCTCTGCGTCATCACCAGCTGCCTCATTATCTGCTCCTCGCTGGGTTCCTCCGCGCGGTCGTTTACATCAGACAAGTTCTGCGTGCGCCATGACAAAGCGTTCGCCCCGGGCTCCCGGCAGACGTCGCCACGGCGACACGACAGCATGATGAACTGTCTGCTGCCGCCTCCTCCTCTGGCAGCGGTGTGATCTGTGACCGTCACGTTTAACGCTCCTCACTCCCCCGCCCCCCACACTCCCCCGCCCCCCACCCCCCACACTCCCCCTCCCCCGCCCCCCACACTCCCCCGCCCCCCATACTCCCCCGCCCCCTCCGCCAATGAACGGCTTATCTGTCTCTGTCTGCTGCTGCTGCTGCTGCTCAGGGCCGTTTATACCAGGAGACGCTACGGTGGAACCATGAGAAATACCGGCCCACGCACACACACACACACACACACACACACACACACACACACACACACACACACTTGCATGCACACAGACATGCACGCGCACACATGCACACATAACAGGCGGTTGAGTTGTTGTCTGCAGGTACAATGGGGTGTATGTGGAGGAATGATGCATTGGAAGGGATGGTGGTGGTGCTGGTGGCGCTGGGTGGATAGCAGGACACAAAGGCTTCCATCACAGCCAGTGTCTCTGCTGACAGAGCATCGCGTCTTCACGGGGGACGTATCTACGCCTGCTTCGGGCAGTCGTGCAACAGTCCTCCACGTCCCTCTCCGGCCCGTAGCCCTCGTCTCTACCGCTGTCCCGTGCTGGTTTTTTTTTATTGCATTTTTATTTTCCTTCTTTCCACGGCGAGAGGCGACGTAGCATGAATACTAAACACAGGCTTGCAGGATCATGCATTGAGACTTGGATCCTGTAGCATTCTTGTGGGACTGTGAAAGTGCTTTCGTAACTTTATTCCCAGCCGGAGGGGGTGTTCCAACCAGACCACGCTGGGCTGGGGAGGGCGGGGGGGGGGGGGGCGGTGGGGAGGAAGGGTAGGGCAGGCAGGCGGAGGAGGCGGGATACCTCCACGCTTCAGGATCCTTCTTCCATGGCTCTCATTAGTGGCCTCCCTCCGTCTGCCCCTCGGCCTTCCGTTCTGGTTGATTGTTCTGACTCACTGCTTTGCATTTTGTCTCTCTCTCTCTCTCTGGTTTGTCTCTCTCTTATACTCTCTCTCCATCTCTCTCTGTTTCCTTCTATCTTTCTCTTCCAATTTCTCTCTCTGCCTCTGTCTCTGTCTCTGTCTCTGTCTCTGTCTCTCTCTCTCTCTCTCTCTCTCTCTCTCTCTCTCTCTCTCTCTCTCTCTCTCTCTCTCTCTCTCTCTCTCTCTCTCTCTCTCTCTCTCTCTCTCTCTCTCTCTCTCCTTCTCTCTCACTCTCTCTCTCCCTCTCGCCACCAGAACCTGGGCTGCTACGACTCCTCTCTGCGGCCCCGGGTGGTGGGGGAGTGGGTGGGCCGGCAGGAGGTGGACTCTGACCCGCTGGCGGCCGAGATGCTGCAGCCCCCCGTCCCCCGGGCCAAGACCCAGACCTGGGGCAGCCGGGACAGTAGCCCTGCTGGGAGGTGAGCACTTTGTGTGTGTGTGTGTTTGTGTGTGTGTGTGTGTGTGGGGGGGGGGGGGGTTCTGGAATGTCAGGGTATTTAGAAAAGTCAAATCCACACTTGAAATATCTTGGAATATCATGGAACTTTGTGAACTTTATGGAATTTCACAGAATTTTTAGATTATCTGGGAAATGTTGTCTGCCTCAATCTTGATTCCCCACTGTATTTGAAAAGCAGTTGAAATACATATACAAGCAGAAACTGATCCTAGAGACTGTATGTTGATGTTATTAATACTGTTGGGCATGTACTCAGGGAAAACGTCATGGAAAAGTCAGGGAATATCATATTCCCTGACACACATACACAGTCAGGGTGACTGTGTATGTGTGTGCAAAATATGACAGCCAGCACTCATGTTGGAGGCACTGAACGCGGCATGCTATTATTGCAGCTAACCTCGTTTCAGGGAAATGTGGCTGTGCTAAAATAGCATTTATGTGTGTCGTCACGCCAATGGGAGGATATCCAGATTATACAGCCATGAAGTGGACGAGAGATGGAGGGAAAGAGAAAGAGAAAAAAAGATGACAGATCATCTGCTATGATAATTATTAACAATAGGCCTACTTCACCTCTTAGCATCATCCTGTTTAAAAGTGTGGCGTGTGTGTGTGTGTGTGTGAAAGAGTGTCTGATGCAGCCTGTGTGTGTGTGTGTGTGTGTGTGTGTGTGTGTGTGTGTGTGTGTGTGTGTGTGTGTGTGTGTGTGTGTGTGTGTGTGTGTGTGTGTGTGTGTGTGTGTGTGTGTGTGTGTGTGTGTGTGTGTGTGTGTGTGAGAGAGTGTCTGATGCAGCCTGTGTGTGTGTGTGTGTGTGTGTGTGTGTGTATGTGTGAGAGAGTGTCTGATGCAGCCTGTGTGTGTGTGTGTGTGTGTGTGTGTGTGTGTGTGTGTGTGTGTGTGTGTGTGTGTGTGTGTGTGTGTGTGTGTGTGTGTGTGTGTGTGCCTGCGTGTCAAAGTGTTTTATTGTCACATGTTCTTCATAACACAGGGCCACTCTGAACAGTGAAATTCTGACGTGACATGGCAGGCAACAGTACACACAAAAGATAAAATAGCAAGAAGAGAAAATTATTGTATATAATATGCATTGAGAATATACATATATACACACATTGAAATATACATATATATGTACACATATACTGTATATATTGTAGCAGGCTCAAGGGTGTGAGATTTCCACGACACCAAGTTGAACTCAAAACACAAAGAAGACAATTAGGGAATGTATTGGTGTCATTTACATCAATGGGAGGGGAGGAAGATGAATCAATAAGCCATTTGAAAGTCCACCATATTTTATCCATTAGTATGTTCTCAGCCCACACCATGGGATCTGACTGTCAAGGTCTCCACGTGCAGTGCATGTATATATACATATTGAGTGGCACAGTATACATAATACAATAACACAATATACATAAAAAAATAAAGATAAAAAGTGAGAGAGAAAGTGTCTGATGCAGTGTGTGTGTGTGTTTGTGTCTATCAATATCTCTCTTCTTTTTTCTTTCTTATCTTTTCTGCCTGTTCTTTTCCCTTCTCTGATCCCGTGCGAATCTGTTGTGTGTGTGTTTAAAGTGTCTGATGCAGTGTGTGTGTGTGTGTGTGTGTGTTTGTGTGGGAGAGTGTCTGATGCAGTGTGTGTGTGTGTGTGTGTGTGTGTGTGTGTGTGTGTGTGTGTGGCGCAACACTAATATCAAATCATGTGGGTCATGTCCATGGCTCCCCGCCATGCTCGTCGCAGCGCTCACCTACGTACCAGCGCTGCACTGAATGTTCTATTTCGCATCAGCAGCCTGCCACCAGCCCCTTTGTGATCTGATCTGGCTAATTACTAATATCTAAAATCATTGCTCCTGCAGAGGCTTCGGTTGACACATAATCTCATTAGGCTTCACTGTGGGCGGATTATGAGGACTCACTCACAGCCAGGAGTCTGTGTATGTGTATGTGTGTGTGTTGTGTGTGTGTTGTGTTGTGTTGTCGTGTGTGTGTGTGTGTGTGTGTGTGTATGTGGTGTGCGTGTTTAACATGTGGCGTTTAGATAAATAATACGTTATATAACATTCTACTTTTCTTCACGGTCATGTTGTGATAAAAGACCGCTCAGCCACACAGCAAAGCGCCTGGTTGCCTGTTCACCGTTATCTGCACACCTTTCACCGTCCGACCTCATCCTTCAACTAAACGATTCCTTCTTTTTCCTTTCCTTGCCGGCGAGGAAAGCTCAGATTTGTCTCCAGTACGTTTTTTTGTAAGGCTTTCCTTCAGGGAGCGCGGGAGAGGAGGAGCATTCGGAAAACTCTGGCGTGACTTGTCAAAACATTTCTGTTGCGGAGGCTGTAATCTTTTGAGATGACTTGTTGAATATACACCGTGGATGAAAATAATATATACAGTATATCCAGGGGCATGTGGACTTCCGCTGATGTCTCTGTTTCATCTCCGTACTCCCACTCTCTGTCTCTCTCTGTCTCTGTCTCTCTCTCACTCTCTGTCTGTCTGTCTCTCTGTCTCTCTCTCTCTGTCTCTCTCTCTCTCTCTGTCTCTCTCTGTCTCTCTCTCTCTCTCTCTCTCTCTCTCTCTCTCTCTCTCTGTCTCTCTCATCTCTCTCTCTCTCTCTCTCTCACTCTCTCTCTCTCTCACTCTCTCTCTCTCTCTCTCTCTCTCTCTCTCTCTCACTCTCTGTCTACTTTTCCTATCTCTCTCTCGTCTCCTCTCATCTAAATCTCTGGTCTCACTTTCTCTCTCTCTCGCTCCACCTCGTCTGTCGTCTGTTCTCTCATCTCTCTTCTCCTCTCCTTCACCCTCTCCACTTCTCTCTCTCTCTCTCTCTCTCTGGTCTCTCTTATTCTCTCTCTCTCTCTCTCTCGCCTCTGTCTGTGTGTGTGTCTCTCTCTCTCCCTCTGTGTTTCTCACTCCCAGATGACTTGGACTCGAACCATTTGTAGAATGGATGTGTCCGTTTTTTTTGTCCTGTCACGCTGCGGTGAACAAGGCACAGATTAGGGAGGAACGCGGGAAGACACAACTTGGAAAAAGTTAGAGGAAGGAAGTGAGCCGAGAAAAAATTGAAACCGAACTTTGATGGCGTTCCTATTGTTGTTGTTGTCGCGCCGTGCAGTCTGGGTTAAACCACCCGGGATAGGTCCCTGTAGAGAGAGAGATTTGCTGTCCTGAGTGAGCCAGGGGAATACACACAGACACACACACGCACGCACACACACACACACACACACACACACACACACACACACACACACGCACACACACACACACACACACACCCAGACAGAGGCAGATGGTCATGTCGTGCAGGGGAATGAGGTAGTTTGAGTGTCCCTGTCTACGTAGATACGTTGGTTCATAAGTTTCATATGTGAAAGGAAGTATTCTTCATCTTGTTGTCTGCATCCAAAAAAGGCACCTTGACGTCACGAACAGAATGTTGAAAAGAATCTTGAGAACGTTCACAGGCCGATTGGCAGCCAGAGCTCGGCAAAAACATCGGTTTTCACAGCTGCTTTCCTCTGAATTACCCTCATATTTTAGTAACAGTGGCAAAATGGCACAGATTACCACGTTGAAGATCATAGAAGACATACTAATACATTTAAAAAAAAACAAGATTTTGGCTTCACTGGCGCTTTAAGGTACAAGTAGCCCCCCGTGTCCAGGATCCAGTATCTGGGTGAAGGCTGGAGCTGTCTTTCATGGCCCATACCCATGAACTGTATTAGCATAGCAATGCCCGGCAGGACCTATGGAGACATTACAATAAATCTTCCCGTGAGACCGTCTCCTTTATTATCTATAAATGGGCCTCGTTCAAGCTGAGAATTCCATCAAATTAAAAACCTTTCCCGGCGCCCGGTAATCCATGCCTTCAGCCAAGTATGGAAATGAATTCCACGAACAACAGCGGGGGTAATCCGGAAGTCATTCCTCATTGGGCGTATTTCCTTATCGGCAGGAAACATAAGTGAAATTGCCCGCATTACTGCATAATTTGCCGAGACTATTATCTAATGAGCTGGAGATGAAACACCTCCACCTGAGGCTAGGAGGGCGGGAGTGGGGGGGGGGGGGGGGGGGGGGGGGGGGGGGGCGTGTAAAGGGGATACTGAATCCTGATTGGATCTTTCCTAAGTAGTGATTAGAGGCTTAGTAGTGATTAGCGGCTTAAAGAAAAATATTAAGCCAGCTCACGGAATGGCTAATTACTGGCAGGTTCAAGATCGTCCGGAGTGTACTGTATCTCTCCTAGCCGTTCATACTACCGAATATCCCACCTTACTATTGTTTCACTGAATTACCAGAGAAAACGAATCATTAAGAATTGCAGAAGTGCTGTGTTTGTCTTTTTACCTTTTCTGTATTCTGTATAAAAGGGTCAGGAGTCGTTGCGTATAATTGTACGACAACAACTTTCCGCAAATTGCTAAACGGATACAAATCCGGTTTTGTGGCTTCAATGGAGCTCAACTGACTGGCTGTCACACCATCAAAGCTGAAGTCAACATCATGTATAATTCATATTTCTGGCACAATGATATGATGGCTTAGGATGTGCCACACTGTTCTCCCGACAGATGTATTGTCTTGGCAACAGAGAATAATTCTGTTCTATTGTCCTTTTTTATGGGCACAAACTGCCACATAAACTCTTAAACAAGATAATTCCACAGTAATTGCCATTCATGCGTAGCTTTTGAACAACCACATACACACATACATTGTATTCTAAGTGTTACTACTACTAGTATTACTACAACCATTACCCAGTAAGGAACATTTATGTGGTATTAAAAGTGATCAGTGAAGTGCACAATGAGCATACAACTGATTCAAACCAATTATTTGTAACTGATAAAAGTAAGTTGAAATATTTCATGTGCTCATAATTACAGTTAGTTTGTCTTGTGGGGTTATTTTGAAAGCAAGTTAGTTCAAGTTCTTAACTTAAACTAACTTGAGCTGACGTGAACTAACTTGACCTAACTTTCAACTTTGTTTCCTTTCAGCCTAAAAATGGAGGGAAAGAGCAAAGGTCTGAAGGAACAGCAGCAGCACCACAAGAAGCTGCTGGCGGCCATGTTGTCTCAGGACTCCTTCGACTCCGCCCACAGCTCCGCCCCCTCCATCACCGAGGAGGAGATCGAAGACGAAGACGACGCCATGGAGTTGCTGGGTAATGCCGTTATATGTACGCCCACACACACACACACACACACACACACAGACACACACACACACACACACACACACACACACACGCCCACTCACACACCGCAAACAATGAATTCACCGATGACCACGAAACCAGACACCGTATCGCTGTAAATGCGTTCACTATTGTTGAGCAAGCCAGACATCTCTGGAATTAATTACCTGTTTTTACCAAGCCAGCCTACTAAATAGATTTTCAATGGGTGGCTTGTGTGTGTGTGTGTGTGTGTGTGTGTGTGTGTGTGTGTGTGTGCGTGTGAGTGTGTGTTTCCTTTCCATCAAAAGACTGTTCCTGTATTTGGGCCAAATATTAATTAGCAAGGGAAGCTGATTACTGCTTTGAATAACTTTGAGTTAAATAAAAAGCGTGTCCATATTTGTTCCATATTTCCACGTAGAAAAAAAAACAGGCGGTATCATGTGACCGTTTCATTGGATAATTCATTTCAATTGGAGTTTGTGCGCCAATGTTTGACAGACCAGTTGCTGTGTGACAGTTGTTCTGAGCGAACACCTGGACTGCTTCATTAAACCACCAGGCCAACGGCCAATTAGTGCGCCAGCGGATATTATGTGATGCTCTGTGGCGCCGTGTGATTGGTTCAGCACCGTGCCTGCGCTCTCACTGTTGGCATAGTCACACAGAGAGTTGGTGGAAGTGGTGTCCTCATATAAACCAACGATATAAGCTGCATATAATCTGCATATGCTGAACGATGCTAGCTGTGGTTGAGGAAAGGTTTGTGTTTGTCTTTGTGTTGCTGTGTGCCGTCGCTGTGCGCGTCCATTGAGTCTAGTTCCACTGACGACAGACAGAACTTTATTAATCCCGAAGGAAATTCTTGTGCCAGGGTTGCACAGCAATACAGTACAATAAAACAATATGGAAGTCAACAGAATAATAAAAATAGATTTAATAAAAAAACTGATTTACAAATGTACAGTCAAATATACAAATATGTAGGCAAGATAAGATATTCCGATGGCGAAAACAATTTGGCATAATTGAAGTGTGATATTATTATTGGACATGACATTAAGAAATATTGCACATGATGATGAGAGGAGATGAGAGGTAGTGTTATAGATAATATTTATAGATAACATGATGATAATAATAATAATAATAATAATATAGCACATGTCAAGGTCTCTCTATCTCTCTCTCTGTTTGCATCTCTCTGTCTCTCTCGCACTGTCTCCTTCTGTCTGTCTGTCTGTCTGTCTGTCTCTCTGTCTGTCTCTCTCTCTCTCTCTCTCTCCCTGTCTCTGTCTCCCTGTCTCTCTGTCTTTCTGTCTCTCTCTCTCTCTCTCTCTCTCTCTCTCTCTCTCTCTGTCTCCCGCTGTCTCTGTCTCTGTCTCCCTGTCTCTCTGTCTTTCTCTCTCTCTCTCTCTCTCTCTCTCTCTCTCTCTCTCTCTCCCTGTCTCCCGCTGTCTCTGTCTCTCTGTCTGTCTCTCTCTCCCTCTCTCCTTGTCTGTTTCTGTCTCTCTCTCTCTAGCCCCTGGTAACCTCTCTCTCCCTCCGGAGGCACAGAGGTCACCAGTAGATGGCGCTGTGCAGTTTAATAAAGCAGCTCCTCTGTGCCACACCTGATACCGCACACACACACACACACACACACACACACACACACACACACACACACACACACACACACACACACACACACACACACACACACACACACACACACACACACACACAGACACACACGGCCGCTCCGATGCAGACAGAAGTGCATAGCATTTCACCGCGGGACTCGTGCGATAGTTTATTTCGTCAGCGACTTTCATTCCACTTCAAACCGTCGTCAATTTCCTAAAAAATAAAAACGAAAGAGAGAGGAAGAAAGAAAGAAAGAAAGAAAGAAAGAAAGAGAATCTCTCACCTTGTCATTTCAGAACCATGCCTCTGGTAGTTGAGGAGTCACGCACTGCCAGTAAACCAAGACGTCAAGTCTTAAAACGCTCCTTGATGTGACACCTTGTCATTTCTCCGCGCTTGGCACTCCAGGACCCTCAATTACCCTGTGGTTCCTCCTCCTCCTCCTCCTCCTCACCCTCACCGTCACCCCCCCCCCCCCCCTCCCAACTGTCGTCTGCGAGACACATAATCTATACCATGGTACCTGCTAGCTGTACGCTCGCTAGCAACGTGCTCCGGGGTTTTCCAAGGGCGAGAGAGTCGAGTGAGGGTTGGGGTGTGTGTGTGTGTGTGTGTGTGTGTGTGTGTGTGTGTGTGTGTGGGTGTGTGGGTGTGGGTGTGTGTGGGTGGGTGTGTGTGTCTGCCTTTCGACTACTCACCGTGGAGAATTTAGTGGATGGTCTGAAAGGCTCCTCCATCTTAGCCTTGATCACCTGGGCTGTCTTCACGCTATGGCACACTGGGGCGAGAGAGCTTAATACACACTGGGGTGAGAGAGCCTAATACACACTGGGGCGAGAGAGCTTAATACACACTGGGGTGAGAGAGCTTAATACACACTGGGGTGAGAGAGCTTAATACACACAGGGGCGAGAGAGTATAGTATAGTCCACACATGGGCGAGAGAGTATATTATAGTACACACAGAGGTGAGAGAGTCCAGTATACAACACACTGGGGTGAGAGAGTATAATACACACATGGGTGAGAGAGTATAATACACACATGGGCGAGAGGGTGTAGTCTCGTACACACATGGGCGAGAGAGGCTAATACACACACGGGTGAGAGTAACGATGAACTACTTGGACACTAAACCAGGGTTTACAAGCACTTTGTGTACAGATTGTGGCACACACACCCACACACACACACACACACACACACACACACACACACACACACACACACACACACACACACACACACACCGGTGTCCTTGAAGACAGTAGATTGGTCGTGGTGGTGCACTGTAAGTTATTATTACCCTGCCAGGTATGATAATATATTACACGGTACCCTCCAGGGTGGCCGGTCGTCACCCCGTGAGTTGGTCACCTGCTTGCTCAAGAGCACTTTAGCGGGTCACGCAGGTCTGTCACATAATTATCCAACATGCGAGTGTCCCACTTAGTGAGGGGATGACATGTGACATTATGGTGACATCATCCTCATCATCATCATCATCATCATCATCATCCTCATCATCCCACAATCCAACTGTTTCTTTTAAATTTCAAATATGATCTATTATTATTATTATTATTATTATTATTATATTATTATTATTATTATGTAAATGTGCATTTTACATTTTAGCAATTCATGTAACTACAGCACTTTTACTTAGTTAGTCACACCGGGTGGGGTGAGTTTACCATTGCTAACATGAGCAAACCACACCCTCTAGTGGCTAGATTTGGTATAGCAAGCCACTGCCAACTATGCAAATTCTGCTCCAAATTCAATTCCATTATTGAGGGTTGTTGATGTATGCCAGAGAAACATAGAAACAGATTTAAAGACATTGTGTACGTACCGCCTGACCTGAGCGTGCATAAACTGCAGCTCTACTTTCTGTTCTACACTGCCAGCAGGAATCCAAGTTTTGTATATGGTAGATTTAAACATAATCAACACATGTTTCAGTTTCTCTCTCTCGCTCTCTCGCTCTCTCCCCCCCTCCCTCTCTCCGATGACATTTGTTTCCAACAGTATTCATTGCGTTGCCAGCTAAGCGTAGCGTGTGTTTATATGCTTTTCTGCACCCTGATTGGCTGAGGGGCTCGTCGACGACGGCGGTGGTGGTGGTGGTGGTGATGGTGGTGGTGATGGTTCCCACTCCGCTAAATACAAACCAACACGTCACAAATGAGAACCGTCACGGTGGTGGGAAATGCACACATCGTACGGTGTGTGTGAGTGTGTGTGTGTGTGTGTGTGTGTGTGTGTACAATCCATCTTGCTCACACCTCTAGGTGTCTGGTCGAGAGGAGTGAGAGGGAGGAGAAGGGGAGGGGAGGGGAGGAGAATACAGGAGAGGAGAAATGAAGGGATGAAGAAGAGAGGAAATCACCATAAGAAACGTTCTGTCTGTTCATCACGGCCCCCGTCCAACATGGAGTTGGAGACACCGAGAGCTTTGGCAACAACAGCAGGCGTTTTTGCAGATAAATGGTAAATGGATTGCATTTAAATAGCGATTTAATCGAAAGCATTCACCCATTCATACACCGACGGCGGTGTCAACCATGCAAGGTAACGACCAACACGTCAGGAGCAGTTAGGGTTCGGTGGCGTCTTGCTCAGGGACACCTCGACACTTAGCTAGGAGGCGGAGCCCGGGGATCAAACCAGCAACCTTCCTGTTGCCAGACAACCGCTCTTACCTCCTGAGCTACTGCCGCCCCGGGATAGATGGAGATAAGTTATCATTTCAGGTTAATGTTTCCTTTCTCTTTGGGGGCTACAGGCGAAGGTTAGAGGCGAAGTGCTATCAGGTACAAGGCCTGCTAAACCCACTGAGACTGTAGAACTGTGATGAAGGGCTTCACAAATACACATCAGCTGACTTGACTTTGAGGAGAGGAGAGGAGAGGAGAGGAGAGGAGAGGAGAGGACAGCGGAGGGGAGGGGAGAGGAGCAGAGGAGGAGGTGTACTTAGAGCAGAGGAGCCTTTAGGGGAGAGGAGAGGAGAGGAAAGGAGGAACGATAGGAGAGAGGAGAGATGAAGGAGGAGAGAGAAGTAGAGAGAGCAGGAGAGGGAAAGGAGGGCGGGTCAGAGAGGAGGAAGAGGAGAAGAGAGAGAGAGAGAGAGAGATGAAGTGAGAACATTTTGAAGAAAGATGGATGAAGGACGGAGTAAAGGGGACCACAAAAGTTTGTGGTGACGGAACAACTGCCAGCAGCGGTGTTGCAGTGACGGACCTTTTTAGCACGGCCACTAGGTGGAGGCAGAGGTGCAGAATCCAGTCGTTCCTCGTTCTCTGCTCTAAAGGGTACCATATGCATCCATAAAGAAATATACCGACGAGCCTTGGAGTTTCAAACGAACGCCATTGTCTGTAATTATCCCCACAGCTCAGTTCAGCTTGTTAGCTCGGGGGGAAAAAAAAAAATTACGCTGCAGGAACGGTTTGAAAACGTCCCCGGCAGGCTGTTCCAGACTGTTAAATTAAATCACAAAGATGCGGTTTAAAGTGTCCATATATTTCTCTCGGTTTAATCTGAAATAAGAAGGGGGGGAGATGGCGACCACAGTCCAAGCCATATTGGAAATGAATCTGACGCACGCACCCTTGTAAAACAGCGGAAAATGTGCAGATTCTAGCCTCCGTCGGACAGCGCAGACCGCAGCCTTATACTCATCGGAGCCCAGAACAAAGTTAAGGAGGAAACACCCTGTTCTTAGGGCCGCACTGTTGTTTTATGGGGCATAAGTTAATAGAGAAGTGCACGACCGTTTCCGACAGCTCAGTCACTGGTTTGTGTCGCACACGGGGACGCCGGGATTGTATTTCAGGGATATTCGGCCCTCCGACGTTCTCAATAGGTGTGTTTGCAGGTCTTTTTGTACACGTGGCGTTCGTAACTTCATTTCATTTAAATTTTTCCTTTTCTCTTCACGCAAGGTGAGCTGGTGTCGGAGGACAGAAACACACACGTGCAAGCACGCACACACACACGCACACACACACACACACACACACACACACACACACACACACACACACACACACACACACACACACACACACACACACACACACACACACACACTTTCTCTGACTCACACACACGCGCACTCAAAGGACAGATGCACACACACACGAACACACGTACACAAACACACTTTCTCTTTTCAGTCTCTCTCTCTCTCGCACACACACACACACACAGCGGAGTAACTGTGTGGGTTGTGACCCCCTGCTGCTGACGGCCGTCTTTATGCCGCAGCGCCGGGGGCGGGTGGGGGGGCGGGGGGTGGGGCCGAAACGGGGATCGCTTGATTCGAATGTGTCTTCAGCCTCCTCCGGGTGACTCAGAGGGCTGAGGTGGAGTTAGGCCTTTATAAATCTCTATCTGATCTGTGACGCCCAGGGGATTAAGGCAGGAGACGGATCACTCGATGACAATGGCTGTGTGTGTGTGTGTGTGTTTTCTATAAATGTGTGTGGTTGTGTGTGTGTGTGTGTTTTCTCAATGTGTGTGGTTGTTTTTGTGTGTGTATGTGTGTGTGTGTGTGTGTGTGTGTGTCTTTGTACGTGGGCCCAATCACGTCTGTCTTGACAAAAGCTTTGGAGGCTGTAGAGGTTTTTGTACGACATTTTGTTCGCTTTAATTTCCTCCGTCCTCCTGGACATGCTCTCCTACATCCTGAAGAGTAATGTGAGCTGAGAGGCGCAGTTGGAAGAGTCGTCTTCAAGTCATCCCTGAGTGACGGTCCACTGGAGCTGCCAGGGGCCCTGAGACTGATCTACACTGTGGTCTGAACTGCAGACTGGAGAGAGAGAGAGAGACAGAGAGAGACAGAGAGAGAGAGAGGGAGAGAGAGACACAGAGAAATAGTGAGAGAGACAGAGAGATAGGGAGAGAGAGAGATGCATGCACACATACACAGACAGGGAGAGAGAGACAGACACACACATAGACAGGGAGAGAGAGACAGACACACACATAGACAGGGAGAGAGAGACAGACAGACAGAGAGAGATGCAGAGAGAGAGAGAGAGAGAGAGAGAGAGAGAGAGAGTAAGAGAGAGAAGTAGAGAGATGAGCAGAAGAGAGAGAGAGAGAGAAAATGCAGAGGAGAGAAGAAGAGAGGAGGAGAAGAGAAGCGAGAGAAGGAGAGAGAAGAAGAGGAGAGAGAGAGAGAGAGAGAGAGAGGGAGATGCATACACACACACACACAGAGTGAGAGAGACACACATGCAGAGAGGGGGGGCAGAGAGAGAGAGTGAGAGGGACGCAGTAAGAGAAACACAAAGAGAGAGAGCATTTATCTCTGGATCTCCTTCGCCCGTCATGTTGTTATAATCATGTCAGTCATGTTATAATCACGTCAGTCATGTTATAATCATGTCAGTCATGTTATAATCATGTCAGTCATGTTATAATCACGTCAGTCATGTTGTTATAATCACGTCAGTCATGTTGTTATAATCATGTCAGTCATGTTATAATCATGTCAGTCATGTTATAATCATGTCAGTCATGTTATAATCATGTCAGTCATGTTGTTATAATCACGTCAGTCATGTTGTTATAATCACATCAGTCATGTTGTTATAATCATGTCAGTCATGTTATAATCATGTCAGTCATGTTATAATCACGTCAGTCATGTTATAATCATGTCAGTCATGTTATAATCACGTCAGTCATGTTGTTATAATCACAGTCAGTCATGTTATAATCACGTCAGTCATGTTATAATCATGTCAGTCATGTTATAATCATGTCAGTCATGTTATAATCACGTCAGTCATGTTATAATCACGTCAGTCATGTTATAATCATGTCAGTCATGTTATAATCACGTCAGTCATGTTATAATCACGTCAGTCATGTTATAATCACGTCAGTCATGTTGTTATAATCACGTCAGTCATGTTATAATCACATCAGTCATGTTGTTATAATCACGTCAGTCATGTTATAATCATGTCAGTCATGTTATAATCACGTCAGTCATGTTATAATCATGTCAGTCATGTTATAATCACGTCAGTCATGTTGTTATAATCACGTCAGTCATGTTATAATCATGTCAGTCATGTTATAATCATGTCAGTCATGTTATAATCACGTCAGTCATGTTGTTATAATCACGTCAGTCATGTTGTTATAATCATGTCAGTCATGTTGTTATAATCATGTCAGTCATGTTATAATCATGTCAGTCATGTTGTTATAATCATGTCAGTCATGTTGTTATAATCACGTCAGTCATGTTGTTATAATCACGTCAGTCATGTTGTTATAATCACGTCAGTCATGTTGTTATAATCATGTCAGTCATGTTATAATCACGTCAGTCATGTTGTTATAATCACATCAGTCATGTTGTTATAATCACATCAGTCATGTTATAATCATGTCAGTCATGTTATAATCACGTCAGTCATGTTATAATCATGTCAGTCATGTTATAATCATGTCAGTCATGTTGTTATAATCACGTCAGTCATGTTATAATCATGTCAGTCATGTTATAATCATGTCAGTCATGTTGTTATAATCACGTCAGTCATGTTGTTATAATCATGTCAGTCATGTTGTTATAATCACGTCAGTCATGTTATAATCATGTCAGTCATGTTATAATCACGTCAGTCATGTTGTTATAATCACGTCAGTCATGTTGTTATAATCATGTCAGTCATGTTGTTATAATCATGTCAGTCATGTTGTTATAATCATGTCAGTCATGTTATAATCATGTCAGTCATGTTATAATCATGTCAGTCATGTTGTTATAATCACGTCAGTCATGTTGTTATAATCACGTCAGTCATGTTGTTATAATCACGTCAGTCCAA
>PIJE02001406.1:12500-22500 GCA_002895965.2 Coryphaenoides rupestris
GCAGACAGAGTGAGAGGAACACGCACCGAGGTCGATAAACCCCCCCAGTCGACCGCCCTGGAGAGAGAGCGAGAGAGAGACAGAGAGAGCGAGAGAGAGAGATGTGCGGGTCTGCGTCTCGTCACACCATCGCCACGGTGACAGGTTAATACCGGCTGGAAGCGTGCGTGCACAAACACACACACACACACAGACACACACACACACACAGGTTCCTGCGGTGTGTGGTGTGTGTGTGTGTGTGTGTGTGTGCGTGTGGGTGGGTGGGTGTCATCACCACCGATAGCCTCAGCACGCGATCGTCTGCCACTCAAACTGAAAGTCAGAGAGCAGAGGTGGAGGAGAGGCAGCCAATAGGAACGCACCAAGCGGAGAACAAAAAAAAGGTCACATTTGCAAATAATCCTGAACCACGCTTTACCGACGAGTCAAAATGAAAAGCCTTGCATAAATATGAACACAATCTAAATATACCAAGTAGTTAATACCTGAACGAGTAAATGGTAAATGGATTGCATTTATATAACACTTTAACCCAAAGCTCTTTACAGTATTGCCTCACATTCATCCATTCATACACCGACGGCGGTGTCAACCATGCAAGGAAACAACCAACACGTTAGGAGCAGGTAGGGTTAGGTGGTGTCTTGCTCAGGGACACCTCCACACTTAGCTAGGAGGAGCAGGTAGGGTTAGGTGGTGTCTTGCTCAGGGACACCTCCACACTTAGCTAGGAGGGGGAGGAGCCCAGCGGTGATCGAACCAGCAACCTTCCTGTTGCCAGACAATCTGCTCTTATACCTCCTGAGCAACTGCCGCCCCCGAGTACGAGAACACTGACAGAAGAAGCCGATATCTAATTTCTCTTTAAATTAAGCGGCTGACAAATTGGTGTCCTGCAGGCCAGGTGTGTCCTGCAGACCAGGTGTGTCCGGGTGTGAGGAGGGGGAGGAGCTCTGCTGCTGGCCGTTGGCGACGCTGACTAGCTAGCAATCGCCCAGCCTACTATTAACCCCCAGGGGACCTCCCCGGCCCCCCTGGGTCCTCAACACACACCTGACTGCAACCCAAGATCAACGTGGAAAGAAGGAAGCGCTTTTTTGGGGGACTTTTTGGAGCCTCTGGAGTCTCCGACCCGCTCCGCGTTCACGTTTCAACACCACACACACACACACACACACACACACACACACACACACACACACACACACACACACACACACACACACACACAACACACACAACACACCACACACACACACACACATCACAGAGACACACACACACACACACACTCACACTCAAATACGCTACACGGGGGCAGGGGTGGGGGAGTAGTGTGTCGCTGGGGTGAGGCGGCGAGGGTGAGGCGGCGAGGGCGAGGCGGCGAGGGGCGGCGAGGGTGAGGCGGCGAGGGCGAGGCGGCGAGGGTGAGGGTGAGGGCGAGGGCGAGGGCGAGGGAGGGCGAGGGTGAGGTGAGGGGAGAGGCGGTGTGGGGGGGGGGGAAGAGGGGGAAGGGGGCGGGGGGGGGCTCAGGGTGTAAAACATTAAACCGTAAAACGTTAGCGACGTGAACATTACTGCCGTGAGTTTTTTTTCCTGCACACCAGTGCTGCCGTGTGTAAGCCGGGTGCGAGCGGCTGCTAAAAAAGACGCGAGCCACTATGCGCACTGCAGAAGAAGAAGAAGACGAAGAAGAAGGAGAAGAATGCTTGTTTTCCAGCCCAACGTGGGAAGGAATAGACATTAACCCAATTCCGGCACGGTAAAATCGGCCATATTCGATTTCACTTCGCGCAGAAACGCTGGCAGTTAAAACTCCGTCTCCCTCCCTCCCGCCCCGTCGCACGTCGCCTCCCTTTTCCGCTGCGTCCCCCCGAAAAAAGTGAAAGCGTCTCTGAGGTTTTCGCGCTAAGCTAAACAGACGCGGCCATGCCGGTTCCAGGCCGTCTGTTGTAGTTACCGTTGCTAAAACGAAGGGAGAGAGTTCCCCTTTGTGTGAATCTCGCGCGCGCGCACACACACCCGCACACACACGCACACACACACACACACACACACACACGCGCACACACACGCACACGCAGAGTCACACACACACACACACACACACACACACACACACACACATGCACACACACACACACACACACACACACAGAGTCACACACACACACGCTAATTTGAAGGTAGAGTACGGAAACACCGGTTTGGCTGCCTAAACATGACACAACGTGTACACATCCAGGGACGCCCATAGAAACGTTAACCCCTCCGCGGCGAAACGACGGATGATGCGGAACGTCATCACGTCCCGGAAACCAAAACACCGGAGACCGCGCGGCGTTTTTTTTTTTTGGGGGCTCGCCCGGCTCTCGCGAATCTGTGGCCGGCGGTGGCGGTGGAAGGGGGTTCTGGGATGGGTGTGGGATGTGTGTGTGGGATGGGTGTGGGATGTGTGTGTGTGTGTGTGTGTGTGTGTGTGTGTTTGCCGTTGACCCGCACTGGACCGCGGCCACCGGCGGCCATGACAGGGGATGGGTGGGGGTGGAGGTGTCAACGCCGCATAGAGGAAGAGGTCAGCTCCCATTCAACACAACTTTATTCGTACAGCACGGCACGGCACGGCACGGCTGCCCCGTACGGCCCCAAATGTATCATAAACATTCAGGTTTTTATTTGTTGGTTTAAAACGGCGCTTGAGACACTTAATGGAGAAGAGGTTAAAAAAAAAAGAGCTCACTGGCCGCTTCCGACGTGAAACCGCGTCACGCGTCACGCGTCACATGACACACGTACGCAACAAGCGTGTTCGACCTTTCGACCCGTGACCGCGAACCGAGCTGCGATCCATTAGGACCGGTTGAGACACGGGGTCGAGTCACGCGGTAGAGAGGTTCATCAGTCAGTCAGCAAGTCAGTCAGTCAGTCAGTCAGTCAGCAAGTCAATCAGCCAGTCAGTCATTCAGCCAGTCATTCAGCCAGTCATTCAGCCAGCCAGCCAGTCGGTTATTCAGCCAGCCAGTCAACCAGCCAGTCAGCCAGCCAGTAAGCCAGCCAGCCAGCCAGTCGGTTAGTTAGTCTACGCCCCCCTCCCCTGAGGTGATGTCTCCTCCAGCAGAGAGGCAGCTGCTGGTTCCCATCAGGGCGCCGCGGAGGAAGACTCTCGCTGGGGATTCATCTGACATTACTGGAGCACCGGGACGCTAGCTGTAGCACCGCGTCCTCTGGTAGCACCGTTAGCACCTCCTGTCTGGCTGTCACTCAACTCTCTGGCTATAAATCAGCTCCAAGCGCGCCTTAAACCAAATAAAGAGCCACGGCAATGGGGAGATAATGACATTATATATTACGCATTATTATTATTATTATTATTATTATTTGAAGTGATACAACTAAATCCAAAACGGGATGACCGGCGTACGATTAAAAATAAAAACATGCACACACACACACACACACACACACACGTCCCCAAAAAAACTTGCAATTGCCAAAACATTTAAGCAACTTAGCAAGAGATGTGTGTGTGTGTGTGTGTGTGTGTGTGTGTGTGTGTGTGTGTGTGTGTGTGTGTGTGTGTGTGTGTGGTTTGGAGGAGGCTCCAGCTGCAGCCCCAGGTCCAGCTCCAGCTGCAGCTGCAGTCCCAGCTCCAGCTCACGCTCACCGGGGGTTTTCCACGACAGAGAGATAAGTCGCCGTCGTCGTCGTCGTCGCCGTCATCGCCGTCGTTGTCGTCGTCGTCGTCGCCATAGTCCCCGCTAGCTAGCTCTGCGAAAACCAGAACGCTGCCATGACTTCAGCTTTTCCCCTTCAGTGAGTTAGGACTGGAGCGCTCTGTGTGTGTGTGTGTGTGTGTGTGTGTGTGTGTGTGTGGGTGGTGTGTGGTGTGTGTGTACGTGTGCGTGTGTGTGATGCGTATGTGGACCAGAGGTGAGGAGGCAGGCCTTGCGGTGTGTATCATCACAGCCATGTAGACACACTACACACACACACACACACACACACACACACACACACACACGCATGCACACACACACGCACACACACACACACACACACACACACACACACACACACACACACACACACACACACACACACACGATCACACACACACACACACACACACACACACACACACACACACACACACACACACACACACACACACACACACACACACACACACACACACACACACACACACACACACACACACACACACACACACACACACACACACAGAGTCACACACACACACGCTAATTTGAAGGTAGAGTACGGAAACACCGGTTTGGCTGCCTAAACATGACACAACGTGTACACATCCAGGGACGCCCATAGAAACGTTAACCCCTCCGCGGCGAAACGACGGATGATGCGGAACGTCATCACGTCCCGGAAACCAAAACACCGGAGACCGCGCGGCGTTTTTTGGGGGCTCGCCCGGCTCTCGCGAATCTGTGGCCGGCGGTGGCGGTGGAAGGGGGTTCTGGGATGGGTGTGGGATGTGTGTGTGTGTGTGTGTGTGTGTTTGCCGTTGACCCGCACTGGACCGCGGCCCACCGGCGGCCATGACAGGGAGGGGTGGGGGTGGAGTGTCGACCGCCGCATAGAGGAAGGGTCAGCTCCCATTCAACACAACTTTATTCGTTACAGCACGGCACGCACGGCACGGCTGCCCCGTACGGCCCCAAATGTATCATAAACATTCAGGTTTTATTGATTGTTTTAAAACGCGGCTTGAGACACTTAATGGAGAAGAGGTTAAAAAAAAGAGCTCATGGCCGCTTCCGACGTGAAACCGCGTCACGCGTCACGCGTCACATGACACACGTACGCAACAAGCGTGTTCGACCTTTCGACCCGTGACCGCGAACCGAGCTGCGATCCATAGGACGCGTTGAGACCCACGGGGTCGAGTCACGCGGTAGAGAGGTTCATCAGTCAGTCAGCAAGTCAGTCAGTCAGTCAGTCAGTCAGCAAGTCAATCAAGCCAGTCAGTTCATTCAGCCAGTCATTCAGCCAGTCATTCAGCCAGCCAGCCAGTCGGTTATTCAGCCAGCCAGTCAACCAGCCAGTCAGCCAGCCAGTAAAGCCAGCCAGCCAGCCAGTCGGTTAGTTAGTCTACGCCCCCGCTCCCCTGAGGTGATGTCTCCTCCAGCAGAGAGGCAGCTGCTGGTTCCCATCAGGGCGCCGCGGAGGAAGACTCTCGCTGGGGATTCATCTGACATTACTGGAGCACCGGGACGCTAGCTGTAGCACCGCGTCCTCTGGTAGCACCGTTAAGCACCTCCTGTCTGGCTGTCACTCAACTCTCTGGCTATAAATCAGCTCCAAGCGCGCCTTAAACCAAATAAAGAGCCCACGGCAATGGGGAGATAATGACATTATATATTACGCATTATTATTATTATTATTATTATTATTTGAAGTGATACAACTAAATCCAAAACGGGCGACCGGCGTACGATTAAAAATAAAAACATGCACACACACACACACACACACACACACGTCCCCAAAAAAACTTGCAATTGCCAAAACATTTTAAGCAACTTAGCAAGAGATTGTGTGTGTGTGTTGTGTGTGTGTGTGTGTGTGTGTGTGTGGTTGTGTGTGGTGTGTGTGTGTGGTGTGTGTGTGGTGTGGTGTGGGTTTTGGAGGAGGCTCCAGCTGCAGCCCCAGGTCCAGCTCCAAGCTGCAGCTGCAGTCCCAGCTCCAGCTCACGCTCACCGGGGGTTTTCCACGACAGAGAGATAAGTCGCCGTCGTCGTCGTCGTCGCCGTCATCGCCGTCGTTGTCGTCGTCGTCGTCGCCATAGTCCCCGCTAGCTAGCTCTGCGAAAACCAGAACGCTGCCATGACTTCAGCTTTTCCCCTTCAGTGAGTTAGGACTGGAGCGCTCTGTGTGTGTGTGTGTGTGTGTGTGTGTGTGTGTGTGTGTGTGTGGGTGGTGTGGTGTGTGTGTACGTGTGCGTGTGTGTGATGCGTATGTGGACCAGAGGTGAGGAGGCAGGCCTTGCGGTGTGTATCATCACAGCCAGTGTAGACACCAGCTGTTTGAGGAAAGCAAACTAAAGTGGGAAGGAGGAGGAGGAAGAGGAAGAGGAGGATGAGGAGGGGGGGGAGGGGGGGGGAGAGAGGGAGGGGTGGGGGGACGAGGGGAGTTCCTAATTTCCTTCTCGTTTTGGCCACAAATTGCGTCAGAGGGTTGCCAAGACACACACACACACACACAAGTTATCAGAGACAACTGTGTTGCCGAGAGAGAGGAAGTGTTGCGGATGTCGCTTTGACGTTGGTTTGCTCAGTGTCGCTCACACTCACGCGCACACACACACACACACACACACACACACACACACACACGCACACACACACACACACACACACACACACACACACACACACACGCACACGCACACACACAGAGGAAGTGCAGATTTGGGTTAGCTTTCAAAACAACCCCAAACCTGGCAACCTCCTTGGTTTAACACCGGCGAACGCTCAACCGCCCGGAGCACAGACGCACGGGGGCAGCTCGTCCGGCTTAGCTTGCGGAGCGACAAACGCTGCCGCTACTGTGCAATCAATCGCGGCGCAATTTCCGCAGCGATAGCGGTTAGCATGAGACCGGGGGGGGGGGGGGGGGGAGTTCCCGGGATCGCTGGGCTCGGAGTCGCCGGGAGCGCCGATGCCCCAGCGCGCTCACAGGCAAGGCACGACCCAAAAGGGTGCAAAGTCCACACAGTGAAATCGAGAGAAGTCGACACGAGGCGCGATTACTTCGCATCCGTCGCGACAATAAATCCAATAAAATACACACAAGCGTGACCAACTGGGAATCGTTTAGAAAGAAACAACTTTTATTCTTAATCCAGATACTCTCACGTCTCCGCATCATTCCCACGCCCCCCCCCCCTGCTAGTGCAGCTCTGGGCCTGTAAACACCAGATAAATCCCGTTAATATTCATATATTCCCCACAATACTGTAAACCGCTCGCAAAGAATCGCCTTAAAAACACGCCTTGTTTGGCTGCCGTAATAAAAAAAAAAGAAATATTTATGCCTGACTCAACTCGGTGGATTCAAGACAGCAGGATGTGTTTGTGTACTTTTAAAGAAAATATTTAGAACGCGGCCTCACAGCTACCGCGCAGAAAACCCCGGCGTGGTCTGGCGGACGTGGAAGAGGCCAGATCGAGCGTTTAAAAAAAAACACCACTTGGTTGGTATGGTTTCCCCATTTCAACCGGGGACATTTGTAGACATCCGTGGTGTGGAAATGACAACTGCCCTCTTCTGACGTGACGGTCGTGACCGAGAACACGCTTACAGCAGCCCCCTCCCTCCCAAGAAAACCTCCGTCTTTCAGAGGAAAGAGAGGATTTTGTATTACGGTGGGCCGTGGTGAAAGTGAAACCTTTTGCGTCATTTTCTGTAACGCTTACAAGGTGAACGAGAACATTCTAGAAGGGGGCACCGAACTTGACAACAATAATCGTCTCGTGCTGCCGTACCGGAGAAGTCGGACGGGCGAAACGATAACATTTCTCAAAATCTGTGTTTGACTCGGAGTCAGTGACACGCGTTAATGTGAATCATGAACACAAACCAGAACTCTCTACTCCAGGGGGAGGAACACATGGTATACAGTAGACTATACCACAGACTGTACCAGTAGACTGTACCAGTAGACTGTACCAGTAGACTACTGTCCTCGCGTGGGGGGGGGAGAGAGAGAGCTATAGGACTGAAGCACCCAACAGGAGATACCATCAGATAGAACCGATCATGTCAGTCCACACAATGTCTTCCTCTCAGATTATAACGATTTATCCACAAACCAAACAGGACCAGATAGCTTCGCAAAACGCACACACACACACGCACGCACACGCACACGCCACACACACACACACGCACACACACACGCCACGAACACACGCAGACAAGTCACACCAACCAAATGAGTTGTCGTTATTACTCATGAACTAAATGAAGATAATTATCCACTCGTCTCCGTATACAATAATATAACCTTCAAAACATATTGAGCTCAACACACACTCAGCACAAACGGCGTCCATATTGAACTTATATCGTGTCCAGAACATCCAGCCAGTGTCTCAGGGTCGAGGTCGCGAAGCTGGGGGGGGCGGGGGGGGGGGGGCCGGAGCCGAGAGGTCAGAACTCACCTTTCAGGTTCTTGGGGTGGTTCTGTTTGGTGCGAGGCATGGTCTCTTCTTCTGCATCCCCCGGGGGTCACAGCGACGTCGTCATGCTGGTGGTGGTGGTGGTGGTGTTGGTGGCGGTTGTGGTGGTGGCGGCGGCGGCGGTTGGTTCTGACTGGTCTGGACTGGACTGGACTGCACTGGTGCACGCTCCTCAGTAGAACTACAGAAACACAGAGAGACACAGACGAATATCGATGAGTATTATTATTATTATATACTGTATATATACTAGATTACGTTTTCTGCTGCTTTTTTTGTGCACCCTTATTATGTACTATTTTAGTCATGTTGGACATCGACTCCTCCTCCTCCTCCTCCTCATCCTCCTCCTCCAACACCACATCTGTGTTTAAATCAGCTGCTCTGGCAACCGGAGAAACCCCCCCCTGCCGGAACACAACCTGCTCGTCTGCAAGGTGTGGGGTGGAGGGGAGGCGGGAGCGTTGCCGTTTTAATACACAGTTGTGCACTGCAGTCAGAGCCAGAGTTCTGTCAGCGAGGAGGAGGAGGAGGAGGAGGAGGAAGAGGAGGAGGAGAAGGGAGGAGGAGGAGAGACATGTGTTCCTCTCAATAACAATACAACCTCTGCAGTCATCCGACACCCTCGTCCTCCACACACAAAGACGGCGAGGACACCGTTGTCTTTATTGGGGGGGGGGAAACGCCTGATAAAAAGAGAGATAGAGACAGAGAGACATAGAGAGAGAGAGCGAGAGAGACGGAAAAGTAGAGAGAGCGAGGGAAATCGAGAGCGAGAAACCGATACGGAAAGTGTGGGAGGTAGAGAAAGGCTGAGCGATAGGCAGCGAGTATAATGTGTCAGTAAGTACGTGAGAGTCTGACGTACACAATACTTCCGTCAGCCAAATATCAGGTACATCGAGGTGGGGGGGGGGGGGGGGGGGTCGAGGTGTAGTAAACTCAACTCCGCCGCCCGACGTTCAAGTTTTATGAGACTGATGCAAACGCAAACGTCGCACGTCGCAGGGGCGAGACGGAACGTTGTCATTTGTAGCTGGCTGTGTGGCGGTCGCCCCCCCTTCTGAACCGTTAACTGGTTCAATACTGGTTTATATGGGCTGTTATGCAAATACGGCCTCCTCGTGCTGCGAGGGGCGAGGGGTGCGGGGTGTTCCACTGAAACAATATTTAAAAAAGGTGCTATTGATAGCATTGATGATGACACCGATAACATTCAGCCACCAGGTGTCAGACACTCCAACCGCCCCCCCCACCCACCCCCCCACCCCCACCACCACACCACCACCACGACTCCATTGACTTTCCGTTCCAGCGGTTGTCAGTTTGGTGTTGCACAACCGGCAGAATATTTGAATGTGTTCGAGTGTGTTGTGAGACTCGGGCCGACCCGGGTCACGCCGAGTGATTCATCGGCCGTGGTCGAGTAACGATTAACTTTCCGGAATAATCGCAGGGCGCTTGACCAATTCATTATATTGCCTCGTGCCGCGAGGGCTTCAAGACTCAAAGTAACGACATTTATATAACGTCTGTTGGCTGAAGGACACCTCAGGACATCTTAAGACACAAGATTAACAAAATGTGGACCCATTTTGGACCCCCCCCCCCCCATCACAATCAGAATATTATTTTTTTTCGGGTGGGGTGGGCGGTAAGCAATAGCTACTTGTTTTTTCCTACGCCTTTCTCAAATAAAGCTCTGGATTCGTTTCCATTGCTCATCTTTGTACAATACAATTGTTATCGACAGCATCTTTAAGAAGCAGAACCCACCA
>PIJE02001406.1:25000-72500 GCA_002895965.2 Coryphaenoides rupestris
AAAAAAGAATTAACATTTAATTGTTGATTGCTATAATAAAGAAATATGTAAACAAGGCTGCAATATTGCAATCAAATGTATAAACATGAGTACCTAAAATATACTTATAAAGAACTAAATATATAAGTAAGTCAGGTAAGTAAGTCAACTTAAAAAAACTGGGTTACAAAAAATACTAAGTGCAGAAAAGGATGTCTGTCTGTATTATCCGCCCGGGACACGGGGAGCTGTTTGTTGGCGGCCAACAACCGCTAACAACTGACTAACTGACTGCGGGGCCCTCCGCCATTAAAGCGAGCTTTCTTGTTTTCATCGACGACAGCTAACTTAGCCACGGGTGCGCTATATATAGCGTAGCCTGAAGTGTGCATAAAAATAACTTCATTCTCAATTTTATAGCTGCAACAATGAAACGCGTACAACTGTGAACAACTGGGAATTATTGAGAAAGAAACAACAACTTTTATTTTTTTAATGCCGATATTTTAGTGCAGCTCTGGGCCACCGTTCGTGAAATATAATACAAAAAAATACATGTGCATGTGTCATGAGTATTGGCCTATTTCCGCCGATACTCAACCGCAGGTGGCCAACCTGGCAACCTTGAGAGATAAGTTTATCAGTGCGACAGACGATTGGAGGCAACAGTGACTCGCGCCGCGGCTACCAAACAGCCGGTGTGTGTGTGTGTGTGTGTGTGTGTGTGTGTGTGTGGGAGCGCCGTCGCGACTACTGTCTTCAACTGCTGTCTGTTTTCCATTAATCACGACGATTCCATTGAGCAGAAACAACCCCGAGGGAGGAACGGGGCGTCTAAAAAACACCGAAATCTCTTTCCAAACGAAGGCGGCCAAAGCAGATCAGAGTACAATTAAATCATTCACTTTGTCAACAGATTATGACTTTACTGAACCGGCGATAGACTGCGATAGCATTTCTAAAACTATATCTCTGTTGAAATGCTGTCACAACTGGAGGAGGCGTAGACATCCCTGCAGAAAGAAAGAAGTGGTTTTCTAAAATATAAACTCTTTTCTTCGACGGGAAACCTGCACGGTGGCATGAGAACCAGGCAGCTGCTGTAGGAAAAAAAACTTTAAAAGGCACTTGTGCAAATATTGCTCACCCACCATCTCCCTCTCTCTCCCCCCCTCCTCCCTCCTCCCTCCCCCGTCACTGACTCATGAGTCACCTGCTCGCGCACACACACACACACACACACATTAATGTTAAAACAATATATACTCTTTTATTTGTCGACGACAATAAAGCACTTGGTGGTGAAAGTGAAACGCTGTCCTCGCTGTCCTGAGTTTAAGAGCGTGGATGGAAATGGATACGTTTGCTGCGTGTGTGCGTGTGTGTGTGTGTGTGTGTGTGTGTGTGTGTGTGTGTGAGCTTGGTTGGAGGCTCGACCACCACCACCACCACCACCACCCAACCTCTCTCTCTCTCTCTCTCTCTCTCTCTCTCTCTCTCTCTCGCTCTCTCTGGACCAAAACACACTCGCCTGCCCCGGGATGCCCCAGCTCTATAGTCTCAATCAATCGATGGGCGTTGCCGCACCTGACCCAGAGTTGACCCACCCCCCCCCCCACACACACACACACACACACACACACACACACACACACACACACTTCCTACTTCAGGAATGAAGGGAACTTCCTCCTATACTCTTATTTTTCTTCTTCTTCAGTTTCTTCTTGTCCAGTCATGTCAGGCGTGAACGGTGGTGGAGTTATGCACACCCTGGTGGTTGGTGGGGGGGTTCATTACATAAGCCCAGCTGCCTTCTAACACATCCAGAACCGCAAAGAACCTCAAAGAACCACAAAGGACCGCAAAGAACCTCTAGAACGGTCTGGCCACGTACAACAGACTCTTCTGTGGCTCTGGTTGGACTGTAGAACCACTTTGTCGGTTCCTGCTCACTGGTTCTGTTCCCTGGTTCCCAGGTGCCGGCCTGTTGGTTCATGTCACAATGCCCAGTGAGGTGTGCGTGTGTGTGTGTGTGTGTGTGTGTGTGTGTGTGTGTGTGTGTATTCCGCGAATCGGGATTTGTCCCTCTAAGATGTCGTCCGTTGTTTTTTTTGTGTTTTAAAAATAGAAATGTTTATTGGATGCAAACTTCCAGAGAAAGGCTGCGTTCACTGGGGAGCTGGCTGTCTAGCCCAATTTGTGTGTTGGCGTGGCAAACCGTTTGGCTACGGCCGCCGCGGTGTTCCAGTATTTATAGACCGATGCCCTTCTGTTGCTTTAGCCGTGCGTTTGCGTGCGTGCGCCGCCTCCACGTCGGCCGATTACAAAACAACAAAATGTATTTAGATTGAACAATTTCGTCGTCAAGTCAAGTCAAGTCAACTCAGGACACGGTTGTTGTCGAGCAAGCAGGCCGGAAGTACGGCAGCTGCTGCAATGTCTTAACAATAGACGCCGTTAAAACTCAACCCGTGTTGAATCCCGGTTGAATCCTGTAAACCATCCCAGCCAATCAGCTCAGTCATCGGAGGAAAATAAACATTCCCAAACAACATCGGAACGTCGTACATCATCGTCGTCTGAAATCAATGTCAAATTCTCCAAACATCTGAGTGGCATAATCCAACGGTCCCCATGTAGGCTCCGTTTCAATGGTCTATCCCGTGGCTGTGGTCCAGAGATAAAGACACACACACACACACACACACACGTACACACGTACACACACACACACGCACACACACACACACACACGTCTCAGCGGCTACCAGCCTCTCCGACAGCCTGCACTACACCAGCAACCTGCTTACGTAACCACAGCCTGTCCTTTAAAGCCCCGGCTGTGAAGGGTTAATACCAACCCAGTACATCACAACAATGATTACACAACGCAGGCTACACAGGACAAGGCAATAACTGTCCAGCGCTAATATTTGTATTTATTGGGCTAACGGTAGTTAATCAACGACAGACCATACAGTATATACACAGTATATATACAGTATATATACTGTATATATACAGTACGTCATGAGTGTTTATTTACAGAGAAAGAGTATCACTGCTCAAAGCAACCGGCTACTCCGAATAATAATAAAAAATAATTATTATTATTATTTATTTTACCTTTATTATAGGCTACTGGTGGTGGTGGGGGGTCGTGGTGGTGGTGGTGGTGGTGGGTCGTGGTGGTGGGGGGCGTGTCCCAGCGCTGCACACTTTTGTTTACTGTGCGCGCGCGGGTATGATGTTGCATAACTCACTGCTGCTGCTGCTGCTGCTGCTGCTGTTACCGGGGTAACAATCTGACTCCCGACAGCACGGAAGTGGGAGGGAGGGTGGGGGTTGGGGTGGGAGGGAGGGGGGGGGGGGGTCTTGGAGGGGCTATCAGACGAGAGGACAATCCAAGACCTCATGACTCGACACGGTTGGCTCAGCGCTCGAGGAGGCTGCTAATTAGACGGTTTGTTGGGCACGCGAGAGAGAGACAGAGAGAGAGAGAGAGAGAGAGCGGGAACTGAATCGCACGCCTCCTCCCGTCGCGTCGTGTTGTGTTCCAACATGTCAAATTAAACTCGCCTCTCCTGGTCTTGACGCGGGTGCCTTTAAAGCAACCGTTTTCCCGAAACGCGGCGTTATCATCCGGTGGCGGGCCAGCGGTGGCGGGTCGATGCCGCTCGCGTAATTTCCTACGCCTGAAGACAACTCATTTCAGACGCGCCGCTGAATCTGAGGTTCGGTGAAAGGGCGCACGACTTTTCGTCACGGAACTGTCGTGTCGTCGTGTCGTGTGTGTCTGTGAAAATGTGTTTTGGTTTGAAGCTCTTCATAGGTCCGAGTGCTACTAAGAGAGTTTCCTCGACATCGACTTAAATCCAAACACACACACACACACACGCTCGCACACACACACACACACACACACACACACCACGTGACCACCGCCGCGTGTCCATCGAACCACTCGCAGGGGCCATAAATAGTATGCATTTTCAAGCCCCTTTGCGCTCTCCGTCCGCCGATCAATGAATATAATCAATTTAAAAGCCATTTTCAAGCGGCACGCTTTTCCTCCATCGCCCGCTGTAGGGAGAGAGAGAAAGGGTGGCTGGGGCTTAAATTTCTCTGCTATGTTGTGCAGAATTTCGGATGTTTTTTGATGATCGTATTGACACTAACTGGACAAACTGTCTTGTTTTTTACGACTTTGTGGGTAGTTGTGTGTGTGTGTGTGTGTGTGTGTTAGGTGGCTGGCGAGCTGGCTGGCTTAATTGGCCTCACCTTAATTGGCCCAGTTAAGCCAGTCAGCCAGCCAGCCAGCCACCAAACACACACACACACACACACTCCCACAGACTTGTTGATTACCTTCCTCTCAGGAATGTTTCCGACGTTTCCTTGTCGCAACGTCAGTGTTTCGTTCCCCACTCCCTCGCTACACCAACCCGACGCTCAAGCGTGTTGATCTTTATCTCCGTTTGCCTTTGGGTTGTTGTCTTCCTCCGGAGTGAACACGACGTCGCCGACATGCGACGCGTGGACAGCGCCGCAATTAGCCCGTCTCGTGCAGCGGCGGCGGCGGCGAGGAGGAGACGTTTGTAATTGAAGGTTCAAAACTTGAGTTAAAGCGTTGAAAAAAAAATAAAAAAAAGTCGAAACATGTCGGCCTCGCGTCCACCGCCACCACACTCTCAATTTGTCGCGGTGAACGGAGGCGGGCCGTGAGGATATATATCGTTTGAGGAGAACGTTGGAGACAGCGGATTCTGCCATTTTTTTTTCCACAACAGGATACAAAATGGCCGCAAAAGCTTCCAGGGCAAAATAAAAATGACTGAGTTCCCCCACGGAAACATAAGCACTGAGTTGGCGTGATACACTGAACACAATGTGTGTGTGTGTGGTGTTGTGTGTCATGTGTGTGTTCGTGTGGGTGTGTGTGTGTGTGTGTGTGTGTGTGTGGTGTGTGTCTCATAGTGCACCTGTTAACCTTTACTCACATTCAAACTTTCCCCGTTGTAAGTAGCTTCATTGTTTCACAGCAATTTGACATTAATTAAAACAAACTACATTTCACTAACAGAGCAATTGAACCACAAATTGGATTTGAAGTTTTAATTTCGCGGGTTCAGATTAAATCTCGGAAATAGTCCTTAAAAGTGGTTCAGCCACCAAACAAAAATTACCATCAGGGGGAAATAGCATAACCTTATTCTCTGTCCTTACACGACCCACAAAGCCAGGTCTAGCGAAGTCAAAACACACTTTAAATGCCCTCTAGTGTGTGGCCAGCGTTTTGGGGAAGTGGCCTACTTCTTCTGGGATTCAGACGGGCTCTGGTTGAAGTGGTTGCCAGCGGTCAGCCATCATGCCAGCGTGCCTTACCTCATCCGAGAAGGTGTTCCTGTTCAACCAACGGGAGAGAGCCAGGGAGGGGAGACAGAGAGACAGAGAGAGAGAGAGAGAGAGAGAGAGAGAGAGAGAGACAGAGAGAGACACAGAGACACATAGCGAGAGAGAGAGCGAGAGCGAGACAGATAGAGAGACACACAGAGAGAGAGAGCGAGAGAGAGAGACCTCACCTCAGAGCTGGGGGAGAGAGAGAGAGAGAGAGAACGGAATTCTGGATGCCGAATGTTCCGCGGGCTTCTGGCGGGAAAGTCCCCCTCCCCGCTCTGGGAAGAGTTCCGTTGGGCTAATAAGGGAAAATATGAGTATATGTACAATATAAACACAGAGTATCTTCATAGACGCTTACAGGAACAGGTATATATATATATATATATATACAGTGTATATATATATATAGACTCTTCTGCGGTTATTTATGCCGTAGATCGATGAGTGAATGTCCCCTTTGACACAAAGGTCACGTTTCAGCTTGAGTCCAACTTACTCCACACCTGCTCCCCGGTCTAATTTGAATTAAAGAGACCGAATGAGCTGAACCGACCGGGAGAGCAAGGGGTTTAAATAAGGTCCCTGGCCAGGCGGGGTGGACCAACATGACTGCCATTGTTGACGAATGCCCTTTGGAGGAAAAACAGCTGTCTGACTTTAACGGCCCTTTGATTGAATAACCCCTGAGTTATTTTAAAAAGCAGAACATTCAAGTTTCCGCGAGCCTTAAATAGAAAAAGAATAACATAATAGAACCTTTGTTTGCTCGGATTAATCTCTCGGTTCTGTGTATCATTTTGATGCCGTGCTGTGCACATGGATATAAATAGATCTGGGATTGATAGATTACCATTTTTTCATTCATAAGTTTCAACGCCCGTGGCGCATACATACTTACACTACCATGCATACATCAGCTGATTCTGTGCGCCGCCCCCCCCCCCCGGGATACGCAGGAAACGGTCGTAAACATGTGGGCGGGGCTTCAACTGGGCTTCCTGTGTGACTGAAATCAGTGTGGAGTTCCCTTCTCGGGGGGGGTTTGCTGTCATTCGTTCGTAGCGACACCAGTTTCTCCGGTTTTCTTTTTTTACGGCCAAGTCGACACCAAAGACCTTAATGGAGGGATTTAATGACGACTCCCCTCGGTCCTGTATTTTCTAAATGTTAGCTCCCGTTCCACACCGTTCATCCATTTTGGGATGGCCTCGTCTAAACTCGGGCCGTGTTCCAATAGTCTGACTGAGTGAATGACCCCGGCAGTATCTAAGTGTCAGCCTTGATGAGGTCTGTTCGAATTCTCTAAACGCTAAGAAAAAATAAGTGCTTCAATGCTTCCTTTAATCCCTCCTTTAAAAAAAACGACACTAATTGGGATTCATGTACGAGCGGACAGGGTGCTGAGTGTGAGCAACCGTTCTTAATGTGACAAGCATTTCGTTTCACTTGTGACTGTGAGTTTTACTGGTTGCTGAAATGGCTTTTTTATATTAATTCCAATGTTGGTAATGAATTGATATATTTCTAATCTAAGAAGCACTTTTTGTCGTTCATAAGTGGAGCCGGATTCCCTTAACAGCCCAGTTGTCCTTTCCTAAGTCCTTATGAACTCTCCTTCCCACGTTTACTTGACCTCACGACAGGGTGAAGGTGAAGTCGTTAGGACTCAGGACCTATTTTTCTTTTTTACAATTCCAATGGGTCACATGAATGAATCACATGAATAAAACAATTGTGTCATTTGGTCATTGACTTAAATGGAGGGAATTAAAAAACCCGCCACACACATGAATCATCATCCCAAACTAAGGAAGATTTCCTTCCTCCAGTGGATTTTGCAGCCGTTGACTTAATTGCATTTTATTCTTTTAAAATGTGCATCATTTCAAAATAACTTTGACCATAATTGACGACCGCAGTCAGACAAGTATTTGCACAGAGCAGGTTTAACTTAAAATGCAATGCGTCACTTTGTGGGATGACAAGAAATAAAAAACTGTCTCCAGTCAGATTATACATTTATAAATGTTGTACTGCCCCCTGTGGACGACATGGACCAGATCATTCATTCTCATAATAATAATAATAATAATAATAATATAAAATAATAATAAAATAATAATGACAATAACAATAACAACAATAATAATGATAATAATAATAATAATAGTGAGAATCCCAGATTTACTGAGGTTAGTTATGTAACTTTCTTTATATCTAAGTCTCAACTTAGGCCACATAAGGAGGACCAATCTTCTTCCCTCGTCGTTTACTCTTAACTAGACATTGTTCTTATGTTGTTCCTCGAGATGAGACCTAACAGTACGAACAATCGGCTGCATTATACATGAAGTATGCAGTACGTGAGTTATCACTGAGTACTGAAGGCCTTCCTGAGTGTGTGTGTGTGTGTGTGTGTGCACGTGTGAGCATGCTCGAAATGTTTGCCGACTGTATGTACTGCGTGAGTGTGTGTGTGTGTGTGTGTGTGTGTGAGAGTGTGTGTGTGAGTGTGAGTGTGTGTGCGTGTGTATGTACTGTGTGTGTGTGTGCATATGCGTGTGTGAGCATGCTTGTAATGTTTGTCTCCTGTACGTGTTTGTGTGTGTGTGTGTATGTGTGTGTGCATGTATGTACTGTGTGTGTGTGTGTGTGGATGTATGTGTGTGTGTGTGTGTGTGTGTGTGTGTGTGTGTGTCTATGTACGTAGCCTGCATGCATGTGTGTATGTGTACGTATGTGTGTAGCCTGCGGGGGGCGTGGTCCACCAATCTCTCTCTCTCTCTCTCTCTCTCTCTCTCTCTCTCTCTCTGTGTTTTCTTCATGAATGAAGAGGCCTCGCTGCTGAGTCCCACACGGAGGGATTATTCACGGTCGGCAGGATCACACATCCCACGCGCCGCTTTACGTAATGTGTGTGTGTGTGTGTGTGTGTGCATGTGTGTGCATGTGTGTGTGTGTGTGTGTGTGCATGTCCATGTGTGTGAGAGTGTGTATTTATAGCCTCCTGATAGGGACTGAGGGAATGGTGACTCACTCTGTTTGCGTTTTATATATATATATATATATATATATATATATATAAATATATATACCTCGCTATGCGCCCACCCGTTCCTTACTTCCCCCAAAAGAAAAAAACAACGGATATTGGCTTCGAGACGTTTCCCAACTGTACGACGTCGCCATGACAACACGTCCATCCGTCCTCGGCGAACGGGAGACGCTATTTATAGGCGGCGGCGGCTTGCTTAAAGTGCTGGAAGTGTTGGAATGTGGGGGGGGAAAAATCGAATCGACGACAAGCCACAGTTTGTGGGGGTTTCGGGACTGAGTTCCTCGCATTCCCGTCGGCATTTCGGGAATCTAAACAGCGCGAACAGAGCGACAATCGTCCCTAAGTCATCTTCCTCCGTCGTAAATATCGGTACTTAAATGACGTATTCTTCTGTCACATCACATTAATCACGGTGACGGTTCCAACGAACTATTTGCGTTCACCAAAACAAAGCAAAGTTCCGGCAGCACTTGTATGCTTCTATTGCATAACACGACGCGACGCGAGCCAGACAGGAAACTCATCCACTCATCCGCAGTGTACTGTACGCCACCTGCTAGCCGCTAGCCACGCTAACACCTGCTACCACCCATCCGATCACGACCGGCGCAGTATCGCTATCGGTGGAGGCCAGAAGTCTTGCTACCGGAGTGCCTGGGCGCCAAATTCAGAGGCCTCTCATACAGGGCAGAAGTGAAAGACACCGAGGGACCCCTGAGAGTAAGAGGACCCCTGGGAGTATAGAGGACCCCTGGGAGTATAGGGGGGGGGGGGGGCCCTGGGAGTATAGAGGACCCCTGGGAGTATAGGGGGGGGGGCCCTGGGAGTAAGAGGACCCCTGGGAGTAAGAGGACCCCAGGGAGTATAGGAAGCCCCTGGGAGTATAAGGGGCCCTGGGAGCGATGTCTTGGTTCCATCTTGGCTCTTTAACACCTCTACGCTCCAGCTGGCATTTAGCACCAAGCTAAACGTCTTACATAACGTCGTACATAAAACGGGGAAACACTTTACATGAATTCTTACATGAGTCAACAACGGACAGCCGACGACGGCGGCGACGACGCATGGGATCGTGGAAGGGAAGAAAAGGTTTATTTTATTTTTTTTATGAAGGATAAGGAGAGGAACACACAAACAGAAGCTACCCGACGACATTTTTTCCATCCCTTCGTTCCTGTTACCTTCGCTGCAGGCGTGGGTTGTGCCATGCAGGCCGCAATCCCATCTCGCGGGAGATCCTTATCGGGTTCGGGATGCGGGACGATTTCACCCGAGGACACGGGAAAAATGACTTCAAATGGATCAGAGAGGGAAGCTCATCCCCGGGAGAGAAGGGACAGTAATTTTAGGTGCTCTCGGGGGCAGATATGTGCAGGCCAGGAGAGGTTTAGACGGCTTAAAGTAGGAGTAGATCTGTTATGTAAATGTGTGCTCAGAACTGAGTGCAGGACTTTTTGTGAGGTTTCGTTGACTCATTTATTTTATTTGAGTCTAAAACGAGTTTCATTTCGTGACGTGAATGCAGGTTTAAGGTGCAACACGCCGAGACACCTTTAACAGTTTGGTCGTCATTGGGGTTTATTCTGGGATCGGTGACACATAAGGGTTCCTGAAAAGAGTCCCGAGCCGGGAATGATTCCAGCAACCCAACATCATCAACACCACCATCATCACCAGCAGCACCACCACCAGCACCACCACCCACCTCAAGGCCCAACCTGAACCACCGCTGGGGGCCCCCTGGTGGGTGAGGAGGGTACTGAGGAGACAGAGAACCTAATGGGGATAAGCGCACCATGATGTTAAAATAGAGACAATGCTGCCCCCTTGTGGAGATCCTTTGAGAACACTTCATGTACCTTTTAAAATAGATGTTAGAATACACTTTTGACTTCCTTGAGTGACTTCATTTAGTTGCTTTCTTTAGTTTGTTGATTATTTAAAATGTTTTTTAAGTTAACCTAGAGAATGCTCCGGCCTAAACGCTTAACATTAGCAATACAAATAGGCAACATTTCACTGCATATCCTGTGTGTGTGTGTATGTGACAAATAAAGCTCTTGAATCTGGAATCATGATGGCCTATAAAAAAAAGAAGAAACAATATTGTTCTCCATGTTTAATTCAATGTTATAATATATTTCAAGGTCATTTCTGCGGTAGGGATGTTGAACGCCTCTCTGTCTGCGTGCTGCTCAGGACAAAGCAAGTACTTGATGCAAAGGACTGTCAAAGAACAGAAACAAAACATTTGAAACAATGGACGACTTGTTTTCGTGTATTTTTATTTATTTATTTATTTATTGTGCTCATGAATATATGACCGAATGTCATGGTGACATGGAATGTCCGAAACATGGAAAGTGTTGTTATTGTCTTTGGAATATTGGGCCTCTGGGACCTATGAACATCTCCCAGCATGCATTGTGCTGCCAAGTATGTGTGCCAACACACGCTTAGGGCTCCGGAGGTGTGTGTGTGTGTGTGTGTGTGTGTGTGTGTGTGTGTGTGTGTGTATGTGTGTGTGTGTGTTCACAAGGTTGTGTGTACGTTAATGTGCGTGTCCATCAACGTGTGTGTGTGTGGGGGGGGGGGTGGTTCACGTGTGTGTCCCCCTCAATGTGCATGTGTGTATGTGTCTGTGTGTTTTTCACAAGTGTGTGTGTATGTGTGTGTGTGTGTGTGTGTATGTGCTCTCACATGGTTGCATGTGTGTGTATGTGTGTGTTCACAAGGTTGTGTGTGTGTCCATGTGTGTGTCCATCATTGTGTGTGTGTGTGTGTGTGTGTGTGCATTTGTGCCTGCGTCTGTAAGTCTCTCTGCGAGGGTGTGTATGGTCATGTGTGTGTCCGTCAATATGTGTGTGTGTGTGTGTGTGTGTGTGTGTGTGTGTGTGTACAGTAATATATTACTCACCCCTTCTCAGACATTAGGCATTGTAATAACAGGGGGGGGGTAGAGACAGACTTGTTTACCCACCCGTCTACCTATATGCACATTATGAACCCAACACACACACACACACACATGCACACACACCCACACACACACAGCTAGCGATGCGCGGCTCGTGGCGCTTGGGCTAGCTCCAGTCATTGTGGCGCGGGCGTCGCGGCACGCTAGCCCTGCGAGCGCTTCCTGCAGCCGGAAGCTAGCAGACAATAGCAGCGAGCTGCCCGATGCGGTCGGGAGATACCCAGACAGATAGACAGACAGGTAGACAGACAGACAGGCAGACAGGTAGACAGACAGAGATATAGACAGAAAGACAGAAAGATAGACAAGGAGACAGACAGGTAGACTGATTTGTAGACAGAAAGGTCGACAGACATGTAGGCCCGTAGACAGACAGACAGACCAATAGAGAGACAGGTAGACAGACAGGTAGACAGGCAGAAAGATAGACAGACAATTAGGCAGATAGACAGACCGTTAGACAGGCAGGTAGACGAGAAGACAGGTAGATGAATAGACAGACAGACATATAGAGAGATGGACAGATAGACAGAGATATAGACAGAAAGACAGACAGGTAGACAGACAGATAGATAGACAAACGAGTAGACAGACCGACACACAGATAGATAGATAGCCAGACAGAGAGGCAGGTGGACAGATAGACAGACAGGTAGACAGATAGACAGACAGTTCATTAGTTTTATAAAGGTAGAAGGTGTTTTAGTGCACAGAGAAGACATCTTTAATCATATCAAAAGTGTTTTTCCGTTAGTCCGGCCCCCCCCTCCGAGTCGCACTTGGTCTGTTCCGGCCTCAACCTCAAATGAGTTTGACACCCCTGCTCCACAGGGAGAGACTTGAAGAAGTCTGCGAGTGTGTGTGTGTGTGTGTGTGTGTACGAGTGTGTGTGTGTGTGTGTGCGTGCGTGTGTGTGTGCGAGTGTGTGTGTGTGTGTGTGTGATGTACCCGCATGGCCGCAGGGTACAACCACCTTAATGGTGCCGTTTGGATCACAGCACCACACTCCACCAGTCTGGCGGCCGGTTTGATCTTCAGCTCCACCCGCGTGGCCCCTGGAGGCCTCCTCGGGCACAACACCTTCTGACGACCCCCCAGCCTGCTCCTCGGGTTCCTGTGTCTGAACTCACCCAGTCAGTCGCCTCGAATAAACACGCCTTGGATAAATGACTATGACGTGATAAAGTGTTCGAGGAAGAGGAGAGAATGGCCACAAACGTCGGCATATAATCGCCGTGGTTATAAAATCTAAATTCCGCTTCTGAATAAAGGACTGAAAAAAGGGCTACTTGTCGATCACACACACACACACACAACACACACACACACATTTTACACACAAACGCACACACACACATTCTAAACATACATTCTCACACGTATACATCCATATAATATATACACACACATGCCTTGTATAAGTGGCGAGACAGGCATTCCAGGAATAGTTTATGACCGCACACACACACACATTCACACACACACACACACACACACACACACACACACACACACACACACACACACACACACACACACACACACACACGTTCTTATCTGGTCCGCTCAGCCGCCCTCTGATTGGCGGAGAGAAAAACAGCGGCCTTACTGGAAAGTCTGAAGCGCGGGTTCGGGGTTCCTGCGCTGCGTGCCTACGGAGTACAGAATAACAAAAGCCTCGCCGGGCGGAAAAACAACTTCTCAGCGATAACAACTTGGAGAAAACTTGGTCTTGTTTCCATTCCAGCGGGCGAGCGGCTGATTACATTCCACCGCAGTGAGGTGGATGATCGGTCGCGTTACAATCACCTGAAGATCGCCTTCTATATTGTGTACACAGGCGCTGTCAACGAGACGTTACTCATCGGTGACGGTGATGTGTTATCGCCGTACGACACAACACGTCAAAACACACTGAGGGTCTGCCTCAAACGCACACATGCAACACGATATAACACGCACACACACACACACACACACACGTAACACAAGCAACACCACACAAGCTCACAAATCGATCACAAGTTCACAACAATGAACGCAAATAGATCGGCCGGCAATCACCACAACACGACACGGTGGGGAGATGAAACTGAGGCTACACACGCAACACAACTTTACAACTTTTCTCGGTTTTCTCGGAATTAATGAACTTCCATTGTGGTTCTATTCCCATTCTATTCTATTCTGGTTCGGCTGTATTTAGAAACGGGGTTTTGGGGGGGTTGGGGTTGGCATGTGTGCCGAGGCCTTATCTCCCCCGGACCATTAAACCCACACACCCCCCCCCGTCATCAACACACACACACACACACACACCCGTGCCACACAACTTCCTCCCGACTCGGAGGAGACAAAACATCTTTCATGGTTCAGAAGCGTCCTACTGCACGACGCACCGGGAGCACGTAGGTCGGTGCTCGCCGGACGGCCTATGATGGATGAATGAATGGCTTTGAATAAAACGGGGTTTTTATTTTGAAACGAAGCCCCCCGTGTCAGACAGACCTCAGCGCTACGTGCGAGACACACACACACAGTACATGCGAGCCCCACCACCACCACCACCACCGCCACCACCAACGGCACCAGGACCCGGACCAGGGCGGCCCGGACCGGACCCCCACGGATCAACCCGAAACCGAACAACACAATGCATAATGGCCGTCGTGAAGAATACGTGTGGAAGGGTCGTGTCGTGTGGAAGGGAGCGGCGCGGATGAATGGCCACACGTCACGTAGGCATAGTTCCTACTGCCCAGTTCGGAAACGTGGACTATTGTTGGGTTTTTCTTTCACTTCGTTTAAAAGTAGCTTTCTTGAACCGATTTAATTTTAGCACGGCTTAGCAAGGCGACTAGCTTGATGATGTCACTTGTGCCCGGAGGATAGCCCAGTGGAACATTGCGGTTGTTGTTGGGATACAATAGCCCTGCAGTTATACTGAGTGTATAGTAGGCGAGTGTAGTAATGTTATGTTGAGTGTAGTAATATTAAATATGCGAGTCGGCCTCATAGTAGCACGTTTTGCAGAGGAAGAGAGATTGGAAGGTGACTTGTAGCCGTCGTCAGTTGTAAATCTTCTGCTCTTATCCCAACTATCATGCACGCAACCGAGCAATTATGAAAGTCTTTCTATTAAGCTTGCAGTTATGAATGCTCTAAACCTGCTCTGTTCTTATCTCTATGTACCACAGTGATATATTGCTGTCGCTATGCAAATGTACTCTTTGCAGAGAGAAAAGCGTCTGCCAAATGCCCTAAATGTAAATGTGAATGTGAATCCACCTGTTTATATTGTATTCTATATTATAGTCCTAAATGGCAGAACAAAAACCTTCAAATGTCACGACGACACAAGATTTCACCTGTTGAATGTCTTACAAAAATTGTACACATTTGGGTTTATTTTTTTTTTTACTGCAAAACATTTTTTAATGTCAACGCACCGTTGAGTATGTACAGAGAGAACATTTTGTACATAAATAGGCAATAGTTATAAACATCAGCGGTTCGGCTGGTACAAAATTAAAAAAAGAATATATTATACATTATCTACAAGTGCCACTTTGGAGTATTATTTTTCTCGTCTTTTTTTTTCTTCTTCATCATCACCACCATCATCATCAAACACTGTCTCTCGCTGGATTGTCTGACATCCGTTCACATAGTATCTGAGTTGTATTGCGCATGCAATCAAATGAGGGGATACGGTGATATTGCGTTGTTACGTAACAGTGTCCTGAAGGGGGGGGGGGGCAGTGTTAGTGAAAAGACTGGTTACTGAGGCGGGAGTCGTGCTCGCTGCGGTCCGGTGGCACTTCAGAAAAGTCTGGGAAGGGTTTTTGTTCGTTGCTCAGTTACCGTCGGTTACCGCGGTACAAAACAGAAATATCCAATCCATTTCTTTTTTCTTTTTTTTTTTTAAATGATGCCAAAAATCGAGGAGTCTGAAAGCACAACGGCCCAACTCAAAGAATACAAATTATGGCACAAAGACACGGTCTGAAGGTTAAATTTGCCGTCGTTGGTTAGCTACATTGCCTCTTAGTGTATCACAGAGTATTTACAGGACAGCGTGTTAGCTCACTGTCGCGCGCCAGGGCCTTCAACAAAATAACAGTTTTGAATCATTTCTAAAATCGACAAATGCTCGGAAATCTGTCGGGGGGAGAAGAGGAATCCTCCCAACACCTCAGAGACAGCGTGTTAACACGGACGTCGATAGCAAAGTAAGGTAAGACATAACCACTGACTCTCCCAGAATGTTCCAAGTCATTTTAGTCAGTTTAAGGCAAAGGTGGACACCTCCAGATTCGGGGTAAAAGTCCCGCCGTGTTTGTGTGATACCTCAGCAAGTCCAGTATGTGTGACTCAATATCCTATGGACTTTTATTTTTCTAAAACGTGGAAGTTAAACCATCTCTGCGTTAAATTAGGTCCTCGAGAATAAAAAATAAAAAGATCAAAATTGACCCAACGCATTGTAATGCTAGTATTACTCACATGCACAATCACACCGAACATCGAATACAGGGGGGGAAGGGTTTCACAACGTCTACATCTACCGTATATGCAGCGACTGTTTGACATGGATATCGTTTCTATGACAACAAATGAGTCATCCATGGTACCTCACATTTGGTCCCTGAAATTGAGCCAAAACATTCAAAATCAAACCCAGCGTTGTGTAAGCACGCAGACAAACATAAGAATCAACAAAACACATTCGGTCAAACTGCTCAAAAGACACACGTTGAACCGTTTCAAGCCCACAATCTTCATCTTCATCATTTTTTTGTTTCTTCGGCGACCGCTGCAGATTAATTTCAGTGTAATACTGCCCTCTTGTGTGCTGGGCTGGTACTGAAGGTGAGTTATGTGCCAATTACATAACCCATTCACATACATACATACATACATACACGGCAATTGCCTGTACAGTTAAAACTCACAACACACAACACACACACACACACGGCAAGTTTACAAATATCATATCCAATATGCGACAAATTAAAAATGACAGTGTAAACTTAAAATAAAAAAAAGAAATACAGATTTGGGTGAAATTCCACCCCCATGCTAGTATTGTGCAAAACAATGTTTTTCAAACGAAATTCATAGAACTCATTCTCGGCCGAGACAAACAATCAAACAAGCAAGACGGTAAAGCTAGGATGTGAGAAAGACCTTTGGCATTATAAACCTAACCTGCATTCTGGGGACGACTAGTTAGTTAGACTAGGGGTAGGTACTAGATATAGTAGCGCGCATGTCACCGCAACTTAACCAGAAGAAAGGTACAAACTATTACAAATCTGTATCAGTAGCTAGCGAGCACTCTTTATAGGCGTGTCAATCCTCACCGATATAGAGTATATATTATATATATATATATTTATATATAGTTAATGCCTTCGTCATTACCAAAGACGCTTTATTAAATTAATTAAACACAAAGGCTATGGGATACACTTCACCGCAAGTTAAACGCCCTCGTGTGTGAATACGGGAGGACGATGGACCGAAACAGCATCACGACACACTGGTCTGGAACCAAGGCCGGGACGTCTCAGTGCAAAAATGTGAAACTTAAGGAGTGCAGGTCAAATTAGATCGGTGAAAAAAAAAATGAGGTTACAAACAATCGGGAGCCATTATATGAAGAAGGCAAAGCAGCAGAATGTGTCTGGTCTGACCATCTCTGTTCACCGACAGCACGCCCAGATCCAAGACGGCTTCTCACAGCCCACCCACCGGGAACGCCGTTACTCACGCTGCGTTCCATTTACCTCGGAAGTCGGAGCTGGGAAGGACGTCACGGCCGTCTCGACCGCGTTCCGGTTACAACAAGTCGGAAAACCGAGACGGACGCCTCCAGGAAAACTTTTGTTGTGCTTCGGGTTTGCTCCGGCCAAGTTAGCCAGTGTTAGCAATACCAATTGATTACGTATTACGTGGCATACAAACACCGTAGCAACATGTCCACAGATAGTTGGACAGTACTGTGTGTACGACTGATTTAATGAGACACAAATAGACAGAAGTGCTAAAAAAAAAAAAGCCCCAGTATATTACTACAGCTTTCACTACTGTTGATGCACGGAGAAGCCATCTTTGATTTCTAAGTCGGGGTTGTGAGATTCTTCCGACTTTCCGAGTTGGAAATCCGACTTCAGGGGGCGTTCCCCCTGAAACCTCCCGACGTGGAACTCGGAAATTCCGACTTCCGAGTACAAATGGAACGCACCGTAACAGCATGACCAAGATACAAGATGGCTGCTGACAGCATGCCCCGATGGCGGCCCAAGATTCCAACCCCGTGGTCAAATGTGCACTCAACTCTTCCAGACTTCAACACACTTCGGTCTGGAAATGAAAATGAAAAAAAAAGCACGTCAAGGTTTCAGTCAAGAAGCAGCACCGCACAAGAAAGAACAAGACCTCTGGATCCTCCACCTCAACGCCTCATCACACGAACGGCCGCACATCTCCAACCCTGACCTCCACACCCACCCAGACACACAGACCTCGCAGGAGATCCACCGTAGGCCACGCCCACACTACTGCGGGCTAAATGTGAAAACGATGTTCGTTTGGTTTTTCCGTCCATTATTCTGTCCATCCATCCACACCGAAACGGCGTTCTCCCTCGTCCGTTCCAGTTCAGTTCATGCCTTCTCATGCGCATGCCCAGACAACTGTAACCGGCCACCTCTGGACAACGTCTCGATCAAATCATACTTCCGTGTTTTGTGTTTTTTTTTCCCCGGCTACGCTACAACGCGAGACCGGCCTCCCCTTCACATGGATCCACTTTGGCGGGAAGGAGTCTTTGAAAAATCGCCCCCAAAACATCGTTTTCCTGTGGATGGATGGAAGCCCAAAACAGAAAGAGCATTTTCCAATCTACCCGCATTAGTAGTGTGGACATGGGCTGAGTGACCTGCTGGCCTAACCAGTGGGGAGTAATGCTAATGAACCCAATGCATTGATGGTAACCATGTTTCATGCCTGCAGTACATCATTGGCGCACCGTGTGATGACGCATCCTTGATATTTAGACACAAACTGAATGTGGACCGGACTGATTGGCCGTCTCCTCGCTGGTTTTTCAAACCGAGCTGCCCTCGCGACAAACGGGCAGTTTTAAGAGTTTGGATTGGACGCCAGTTTGCGGCTGATTGGTTGATTGGGTCGGTACTCGGGCTTGGTTTGATCGGGTATGCTGGGTCACCCGAAGATATATGTGGGGAAGGCCGTCCGGCTGATGAAATTTTTTTTACGCTTTTCGGACTTTCATCGCTGGGATTCTCGTTGTCGCAGTGGCACGTAAAGTGCATTTCGATCCACTAGGGGGACCCCCCGCAGGACCCCCACAATCACCTTCATCATCACCAACATCAAGCTCTTCTTCTCCTCTTTTTTATTGTGGTTTTCCCACATGTGCAACAGAACGCCTTTAAGAGTCAGTGGCACAAACGACCACAAAGTGTCTGTATCTCCCAGGAAGGGGCTGTTGGCACATCGACTAGAGAGACACTCGCAGGACTCTAGCCACGCCCACGGACGCCGCGGACAGCAGAGTCCCCTCCGATTGGCCTGCCAAGGGGCTCATGTGATTGTGGGCGGCAACTCTACCGCGGCGGAGCCACTGGGGGTCTCCACGCTGTGATCAACCGCCCCAAATATGCCATTCCGGCTTCCGTGCCCCGTCGGGCGCATATCTCACGCCACCTTCCCCTCACGCCACCTCCCTCCCACCCTCCGCGACCCCCCCCCATCCCCTCGCCTCCTTTAAGTGTGTCAACCATTGGCTGGTCGTTTCTGGTCGATTACTCCTCACTGCCCTCCTCCGTCGGAGGGAGGGCGTAGCAGGGGTGAACCTGGGTGGGTGGGGGTGTCGGGGATCGGGGGTTCAGTCCCTGGGTTCCTCCGTGGTGGTGGTGGTGGTGGTGGGTCACGTCGCCCGCCGGGTGTGGGTGGTGGGTGGTGGTGGCGTGCTTCAGAGCGTGGCCAGGATGCGCGAGAAGGAGATGACCATGGAGAAGGTGGTCTGGCCGACGCCCAGCACCAGGGCTTCCAGCGGGGCCATGTCTTTCCCCGCCACGCGGTACACGCCGGCCACCGCCGCGCCTGGAGGAGGAGGAGGAGGAAACCACAGCAGGAACACAGTTAACTAGAGTCTCCCAAACTTGGGGCGAAGTACTGTTTATAACGCCAAGACATACAAACACGCAAATGTATACATCTTGGCATCATTAATAGTTGCCGCTTGAGGGTGCCAGAAATGTATCTGGGGTCCCCTTGGGAGATGGCTCTTCTGATCAGCTCTCGATATTTGACGGGACCTTTTTGAAGGGACCTTCAAAAAGGTAAGTAAAATGATTGAATAGTAAAAAAATATGACCTTATGACCTAAAAACAGGATTACAGGAGGGGGGACATAGGGAACCATTGTCATCAGGACAGAATCTCCATGCGCAAACCACATAGAATGCACATTCTAGAGAAACCAGCCAAAGATAAATGGATTGCATTGATACAGCGCTTTTATCCAAAGCGCTTTGCAGCTGCCTCACATTCACCCATTCATACACCGACGGCGGTGTCAACCATGCAAGGTAACAACCAACACGTCAGGAGCAGGTAGGGTTAGGTGGCGTCTTGCTCAGGGACACTTAGCTCGGAGGCGGAGCCCGGGGATCGAACCAGCAACCTTCCTGTTGCCAGACAACCGCTCTCAACTTCTGAGCTACCGCCGCCTCAGAGGTCTTTCAGACGTGATCTCCCAGATGTTAACTCAAAGAAAGACGGTGCGGGGGAAACGGTCCACGCGCTCCTTTGCTTATTTAAAAGCACCACAAGGGCGGAGGTTTTCCACACGCCAGGAGCTCAGCAGCACTCTGTGGCTGAATATTTAATGAGGAGGTCTGGCCAAAGCCGAGGTAGCAGTCGCAGTCGTCTGGACAAGCCCCCCCTGCAGTGACGCGGTCTGGTTGTAGTGTCTGCACCACACGCTGGTGTTTACTGGTCACACGATCGTTACTCCACGGGAACCGCTGAGCTCTTCCAGGCTGCCGCTCATTAGGCCTGACATGAGACTGATTGGATGTTATCATTTCAAAACACTCGTCGTTGAAGTCGTGTTCTGTCTGGCTCGACTTGTAGAGCAAGGCATTAGGCGTTAAGACACTGGACTTGGAGGGTTAGCGGTTCGATTCCCCACCGTGAGTGAGTGCACACATTCTACACAAAGGGGAATGTGCGCACTCCTGCTCAATTGGAATTAGTCCGCATCGAACGGGATGAACGGGAGTACACGAGATCGGGTGCTGATACGGAAAAATAAAGTTCCACCTTGAGCCTGAGAACGACCAATCAGAATAGATCCTGGGGTGACCGGGCGAAGCTGTAAACTTCTCCACCGCAGCCCCCCCCTCGCTCGCTAGCTACACATTAATAATAAAGCATCGTTCTATTTTGGGCCTGGCGCTCACGCTGGGCGAGCGAGCCGTGATTCATCAAGATTGTGTCGTAGAGGAGGAGGACCCGCGACACGCCTGGAGAGATTTAGAGGTCCTGGTGACACACACACACACACACACAGGTCTAAGTCACTGTGTGTGTTTGTTTAGTGTGTGTGTGCGCACCTGTGTGTGTGTGTGTGTGTGTGTGTGTGCGTTTAGTGCGTGTGCACCTGTGTGTGTAAGTAAAATTACTAAGGAGGTAGATTGGGACAAAGAGGTATAGATCGGGATTAATAAATAATCAGGTTGTCCGGGGGGAGGGAGGGAGGGAGGGAGAGGAGAGAGAGAGAGAGAGTGTGTGTGTGTGTTTAAAAACACGACAGACTGAGGGGGGGGGCAGACGGAGAGGCGGGTCAGTCGGGACGGGAGACGCCGGCGTGATTAAAATATAGAAAACGCAAACGCAAGCAAAAATATGCGAGAAAGGTGAAAAGGGTGGTGGACCGTTCCCTGTCTGCTGCGTATCCTCGTGTCTCTCTCTCTCTCTCTCTCTCTCTCTCTCTCTCTCTCTCTCTCTCCCTCTCCCTCTCTCCTTGCCTTCCTTTCTCTGTGTCTTGTTCTCACTCCCACCCCCTCCCCCTCTCACATTGTCTCTCTCTCCCACCCTCACTCTTGTTCTACATTTCTCACTCCCTGTCTTTCTCTCTCTCTCTCTCTCTGTCTCTCTCTCTCTCTCTCTCTCTCTGGTTGTGACCCCAGAAGTGGGTCGCGAGGGCATTCCGAGTACTGGATCAGAGTACACACCCATAAGTTAAGCTTAAATGAACCAATGTTTCAATCTGAGCCCATCAAGTCTCAGTTGGCTTTACCATTACATTGAGTTTAGCGCAGATTGTTAGCAGCTTAACGTTTTCAACCGTATACAGGAAGGCACTGCAATTTTGCTACCGACTACATGTGGGGTCCTGAGGCGAGACCGGTTGAGCGCCACTGGTCACTAGTACCAAGGTGGGTGAGGTCAAATTATGCTGGTCTAGTGGCTGCTGGTAGCTCACCTCGCCAGCACAAAATCACGATGGTAATCCATTGCGAAACGTTCCAAAAGATTCATAGAAAGTTCATTTTGCACCCAGCGAGAGAGAGAGAGGGGGAGAGAGAGAGAGAGAGAGAGAGAGGTGAGGTGAACGAAAGTGAGAGAGAGAGAGAGAGAGAGAGAGGGTGAGGCTGGGGGGTGAGGTGAACGAAAGTGAGAGAGAGACAGACAGAGGGAGGTGATGAGGGTTGGGGTGAGGTGGCGAGAGAGAGGGTGTGGGGGTGATGGGGGGGGGGGGTGAGAGTGAGATGGAGGGCGGAGGTGTTTCGGCCTGTTTCTTTCACAGCCATGTGTTTGCATGAAAAGTCTCTCTCTCTCTCCCTCCCTCCCTCTCTCTCTTCCTCTCTCTCTCTCTCTCCCTCTCCCTCTCCCTCCCAAACCGTCATAGACATACCAGGCGCACATTTTTGCAAATACTAAAGACTTATCCTTCAATAGCGCTGGATGAAATCGGACACTTCGGAAATAGGAGGAGAAAGAGAGACAGAAAGGAGAGAGAGAGAGACACAGAAAGACAGAGAGAGAGGGCGAGAGAGAGAGAGAGGTTACTTACTGGTGACCACCCCGCCGGAGAGGGAGGCCAGAAAGCCCACGCTGACCATCGCCACGGTGATGAGACGCCCCCTGCGGTGCCGCTGCAGCATGACCAACATGAGCAGGCCCACGGCGCCGTGCACGAAGAGCGACGAGAAGAGGCACCAGAGGAACACCCAGTACCACATCTCTGGCACGCCGGACGAGAGACCACCACCACAGAGAGGAGAGAGAGAGAGAAGAAAAAGGAGGGGTCACATTAGCAATTAGCTAAATGAGTGGCTGACGAGTTAGACGCTAGCTACACACTGCAGGTGAAACCCGAGACAGAAAACTACAGCGACAGTATGCTGAAGGGGAAGATAAGATAAGATATAACTTTATTAAACACAAAGATAAAAATAACTATGCACTGCATTGATATATCTCCCCAGTCTCCACTAATGTTGTCATCTTACCTGCCATCTTAAAGACTGTACACACCAAGGACGAATTTTCGGACAGAATATTTGCACCAAATCACGCATGTCTTCAAATACACGTGTTCTTATTAAACATACAGTAGATCTTTACACACCCACAACGAAATGTGGTCCCAACTCTGCCATTAGCTACGTCCAATGACGCAGTTGGGGTACGATTCTGTGATCTGCGCTGAGTGGCTGGATAGAGATGAGTAATCTTTTCTATGCACATGATGGCGTGCCGTCCGCCCCGGGAACTGTACTTCACCCCGTATCGAGATCCTTGATTTGTGAGCGTTGTGGTGTCGGTGGCAGGGTAGTGTTGTGGTTACATTTTGACTCCCGGCCAAGAGTCTCTGTTCTAACGCCAATATCTACCCATCACCCATACCTTAGCTATGCACTGCAAGTCTGCTAAAAAGGGGAAATGTTCACAGCTCACAGCCACTGCAGGCAAAAACCCGAGAGAGACATATTCTTTAGCCACACGCCATCCGACCACAGACACAGATCCTTGTTCTGTAAGACATCATGTTTTGGGCAGAGCTTCACGTCCTTGGCTAGGACGCTGTCGTTTCAAATGTCACGTTTATTTGTATATTTCTTTTGTACGTGTGTTGGACATTGTGCCGGTGAGAGCACAAATGCTCTACGACGGAGAGAACGCGGAGCAGGTATTTCGAACGTGTTATTTCAGTACTCGGGAGGCCTTGGGAGGTGCCGCGCGGCATTAACGCGTTAGCGTGTTAGCAGGTGCTTTGGCCCACGTTCAAACCGGCCACCTCGCTTTGGATCGGATGTAGCCTCACAGAAGCTACCAGAGGGCAAACTCGTCGTAGGCCTAACTGTAGCAAGTAGCCTAATATAACAGTCAGAGCAAATTCAAGGTTCCTGCATTGGCTAAGCGATCCAGGGAGCTATTCACACGGTCACGGAAGAAGGCCATGGATTGATTCTCAGTGTGGCGAGTGTTGACAGTCGCCTCGCGGACGAGATGGAGACGTCTGGCTTCAGAGAGCAGCGGTATCGGCAGCTGTTCCGACACTTCTTTGGAGCCCGGGAAGGGTTTCAATCAACGGAAGACTTCTACCGACTACGGACTGCAGTTCTGGACTTGCTGGAGCAGGAGCGCAGCGGAGGCACAGACTGGAGGTGAGGCAGGCCCAGGTGGTGTCGTACCGCTGGACACCATAGCAAGGCACCAGAGCTCCACATATGGGTTTGGAAATGGATTGACCTTGTCAAAAGGTCATGTCAAAAGGATGCTACTACATATAGCCGATACAACTCCTACACACCTCCTTTTGCCATTCGTGGATTTGTAATCGATATGAATATAGCAAAACAAGGTGACATTCAACAGAAGATTTGTTTGTTGGGGAGCTCCACCAAGTGAGAGCAGTACAATAGTTTGTAACAGGTTCCATGGTCAGAAACTCGCATCTACAAAGAAGGGAACCGGCTAAAAGAGCACAAAGGTCCGACTATTGAAGCTCTCCTGAATGAGGGCTCTATTTATCAAGCTCTCATTCCCTCATCTTGCCTCCTCCTCCTCCTCCCCATCCATCGTCCTCCCTCGTGGGAGTCGGGAGAGCTTCGCAGACCACAGTGGTCCTGTCGCCAGGCGAGGAACCTTGGCAGTCGCCACAGAGTGAAGCCAGCGAAGGCCTGGGAGGCAAGGGTGCTGGGGGAGGTTGGGGAGGTGGGATGGGACGCCAGTTGGCCTGAGAGACGGCGCTGGACCTCAGCGGAGTCCGTTGGAACTGTACCACAACGATCCACTCAGATCACCAAACAGAGTATCAAACAGGAAACCCTGCATTAAATGGGGGGGGACGGACGGACGTTTTGATGTTTGGCCCAACATGGTGGAAGACAACAGACACTCCATTCCCAACAATGACGGTTTTTCCTTCTCCGTCCTTTTCAAAAACAGATTCAGAGTGTGTCTCTCTGTGTCTAATCTCATTGTCTCCGGACGGGCACCCCGCCCGGAGCCCAGAGACGGGGATCGATCGAGCCCTCAGCTGTCAGAGCGGCCGGAGAAGCGAGGAGACAGAACCTCCAGGACAACGGACCCTTTGTTCCGGCTGACCGGGTCCCGCCAGGCCCGGTGACATCACACGTCGCCACGGGGACAGGACACGGTGACAACACAGAGCCTCTTCACCCACCACCACCACCACCACCACCACCACCGTCCATGACTCCCGGAGTCGTCGTCACTCGCCTCAGACGGACAGAGCTGGGATATGTCTGCTCTCCGTAAAGGGATATCTGTCGCGCAGGAGTGCACCGTGTCATAATATCATTACAGATATATTACATCTGCCGAGCACTTAACACACATTTTCGCATTAGCCCCTCCAACCTCAGACCTAAACTTCTGCACAGCGGTTCCTCTTCTCCCATGCCCACAGAAACACACATGAAAAAAACAGAAGAAATGGAAATGAATGCTTTCTAGAGGTTAAGGTTGTTCGGAGAGAGAGAGTCAGAGAGGGGGGGGAGAGAGAGGAGTAAAAGAGGGAGGTTGAGAGGAGTCAAAGGAGAGTAAGTGGTGATAGAGTGGAGAGAAATAGCCAATGTAAATGTTTATTTCCTATGCCAATAGAGCTCTTTTGAATTGAATTTATAGGAGAGAGAGAGAGAGAGCAAGAGAGAGAGTGAGAGAGCGAGAGAGAGATCTATTGCCTAAATCTATTATTGAAATGTATTAGCTCCACCTACGTTTTGCTTAATCGATTGTCTAAATATACGAGCTGAATCCAGGATCTAAATACGTGTTCTTTACTGTACGGTCTAGCTGACATCTTGTGTTGGTGCGCAACGCAACACAATAGGTGGTCCAAAAATGTCAACGATGGATTAAGAGCAAACTCCAACATTCTAGTCGAGTGGATATTCGAATGAGCACGTTTGCATGCTAGCATGATATAGCCTCATGTACATTCATCTCAAATTCTAATTAGTATGAACAAAAAAAAACAACACTTTGCTAGTTTGCTGCTGGGAACTGGAGCGTGTCAAAAGAAAAAAGGGAAGTGCAAACGTCTGTCGCAAGACGATAAGCAAGAAAGTAATCTGCTAAATCAGCTAAATTTTCGGCTTGAAATATGACATGGAGAAGCTGCTGACTTGATGCTCAGGCAAGAAGACATTTGACCTAATCTCCCGTCGTCGTGCTCGACTCACGGCAACAAGACAAAATATCGATGAGGAAGGAAGAGGAGGGTGGTGGCCGCGGTGGCGGCGGTGATGACAAATCATACATAAACGGACTGACCGGGGGGGGTGATTCATGTGGACGCAGGATAGCTTGTCCGATATCCAGATGCACATGCATCATACCGTTTCCCGCCAACACCCATCGCACTGATTTTCTGTCGAGTCAGCAGGCACCTACTTACCCTGAGTGTCTCAGAGAGTCTGCAGCTATGGGGCCATCAGGACCATGCATATGCATTGTTTCTGGCTGCAGGAATTCCGGCCCACGAGAGAAACGCGCTTATCCTGTTTCTGTGACAGACTCTTCCTGTTTGATTTAAAACACTACGTCCAGTTTTTAGTTTTTTTTCATTATTCTGTAACGCTTTCATGCCAATTCTGGCCGGGCCACTTCTGTGGTTCTGTATAGGCTTTGCCAGGTCAACATTCGGGTGTGTATGTGTGTGTGTCTGTCAATTCCTTCTACAATCAAGCTGCATGCTGTCCTGTCTGTCTGTCGAGGAGACTGACACCAAACCATCTGAACCTACAACCTCTGCAGGCCCAATCCTACATCCTAATGGTTTGTAGGATGTGTCTGGGCCTCCCACCCCTAATTTCTGACACCGTTAGCGCTAATTACGACGAGATAATCGAATGCAGGACAAAGGGTGGTGGTGATGGGGGTGGTGGTGATGGGTGGTGGTGATGGGGTGGTGAGGCAGATGACACATTTCCAACACATCATCCACTATAGCAGCACCAAAGCCCATTGGCCATTAATTGGTTGCATGCTGTCATGTTATCATTAATTGCGGTAATGTTATTAACTGGATTGGATTGGATTGGAGGGGAGGGGGGTGGGCTCTCTCCCAGTGTGTCCTCCCACCAAACACACACACACTACACACACACTACACTTGGGCCGGTGCCGGTGGGTGGCCCTGGTGGTGGTGGTGGTGGTACACAGATGGCCCGTGGAAATGGAGCCGCCGCCGCTGCCGCTGCTGTCCATTGACGCTTCACGGCGGGGTGTGTGATCCGATTGGTCCCCCGGAACGCACCGTACGGTACGGTACTGTTACCCCTGTGTGACACCGTAGTAGTAGGACCGCTATGATGGAGGACAACCCGACAATCAATCAATCCTCCGGTTACAAAAAAAAAAAAACACACACACACACACACACACACACCCCGACATTCGGACAGCAGCGTCCTGGTTCTCTGTCCCATTCCCCCCGCCACCCCGTTACCGCCACTCCGTTACCGTTCCCGCCACCCCGTTACCGCCACGCCGTTACTGCCACCCCGTTACGTTACCGCCACCCCGTTACCGTTACCGCCACGCCGTTACCGTTCCCGCCACTCCGTTACCGCCACCGCCACCCCGTTACCGCCACCCCGTTACCGTTACCGCCACCCCATTACCGTTACCGTCACCGTTACCACCACCACCACCCCGTTACCGTTACCGTTCCCGCCACCCCGTTACCGCCACCCCGTTACTGTTACCGTTCCCGCCACCCCGTTACCGCCACCCCGTTACTGTTACCGTTACCGCCACCCCGTTACCGTTACTGCCACACCGTTACCATTACCGCCACCCTGTTACCGTTACCGTTACCGCCACCCCGGTTACCGTTACCGCCACCCCGTTACCGTTACTGCCACACCGTTACCGTTACCGCCACCGCCACCACATTACCGTTACCGTCACCCCATTACCGTTCCCGCCACCCCGTTACTGTTACCGTTACCGCCACCCCGTTACCGTTTACTGCCACATCGTTACCGTTACCGCCACCCCGTTACCGCCCACCCTGTTACCGTTACCGCCACCGCGTTACCGTTACCGCCACCCGCAAATGCCACCCCGTTTGCCGTTACCATTACCGCCACCCCGTTACCCGTTACCGCCACCGCCACCGTTAGCGTCACCCCGCAAATGCCACCCCGTTGCCGTTACCATTACCGCCACCCCGTTACCGCCACACCGCAAACGCCACCCCGTTACCGTTACCATTACTGCCACACAGTTACCGTTACCGCCACACCGTTACCGCCATACCGTTATCCCATTACCGTTACCGCCACCCCGTTACCGCCACCTTGTTACCGTTACCGCCACCGCCACCCCGTTACCGTTACCGCCACCCCGTTACCGCCACCCTGCAAATGCCACCCCGTTGCCGTTACCATTACCGCCACCCCGTTACCGCCACCGCCACCCCGTTACCGCCACCCCGCAAATGCCACCCCGTTGCCGTTACCATTACCGCCACCCCGTTACCGTTACCGCCACCGCCATCGCCACCCCGTTACCGTTACCATTACTGCCACACAGTTACCATTACCGCCACACCGTTACCGGCACACCGTTATCCCGTTACAGTTACCGCCACCGCCACCCCGTTACCGCCACACCGTTACCGCCACCGCCACCCCGTTACCGGCACACCTTTACCGCCACACCGTTACCGTTACCGCCACTCCGCAACCGCCACACCGTTACCGTTACCGCCACCCCGTTGCCGTTACCGCCACACCGTTACCGCCACCCCGTTGCCGTTACCGCCACCCCGTTGCCACCCCGTTACCTGTGAAGTGTTGCAGCGCCGTGCCCTGCACCCAGAGACTCAGCACCTGCTGCACCGACAGGTTCACCGAATAATCCCGGTTCGTGTTCATGGTTCTGCTTCTGCTTCTGCTTCTGATTCTTCCGCCGCCGCCGCCGCCAGGGCCGCCACTGCCGCCACAGCCGCCAGCACCACAGCCACCGCCGCCAGCACCACAGCCGCCGACGCCGCCGCCGGTCCCCGGTTCCCCCGCAGCAGCAGCAGCAGCCCTCTTCGGTATCAAATGTCGAGGAGACGCGGCTCTAGGAGACGACATGGAGGACGCCGGGCGGCATGGGGGCGGGGGGGGGTGCGCCGGGCGGCTTCTCCTCTACCGGTGCCTCCGCGTCGGCGTCGGCGTCCGCTGCGGCTTCACGTCGGTCTCCTCCGCTCGGGGGGCCGCTCGCTTCATGCTCGGCGGTGGTGTCGGTGGTGGTGTCGGTGGCGGCCGCACGGAGGCCATGATGGGGATGGCAACGCAACGCAACGCGGGCGCAGCGGCGCGGCACACTCGTCTCGCTGCATAGCCCTTAAAGGGACAGTACCGTGTTTTAAAGAGACAGTGGCGTGGTTTAAAGAGACAGTGGCGTGGTTTAAAGGGACAGTGGCGTGTTTTAAAGGGACAGTACCGTGTTTTAAAGGGACAGTACCGTGTTTTAAAGGGACAGTGGCATGGTTTAAAGGGACAGTATTGTGTTTTAAAGGGCCAGTGGCATGTTTTAAAGGGACATTACCGTGTTTTAAAGGGACAGTGGTGTGGTTTAAAGTGACAGTGGTGTGTTTTAAAGGGCCAGTGGCGTGTTTTAAAGGGACAGTACCGTGTTTTAAAGGGACAGTGGTGTGGTTTAAAGTGACAGTGGTGTGTTTTAAAGTGACAGTCGCATGGTTTAAAGTGACAGTGGCATGTTTTAAAGGGCCAGTGGCATGTTTTAAAGGGACAGTACCTTGTTTTAAAGGGCCAGTGGCGTGTTTTAAAGGGCCAGTGGCATGTTTTAAAGGGCCAGTGGCATGTTTTAAAGGGACATTACTGTGTTTTAAAAGGACAGTCATGTGGTTTAAAGTGACAGTGGCATGTTTTAAAGTGACAGTGGCATGTTTTAAAGGGACAGTGTCGTGGTTTAAAGGGACAGTGCCGTGGTTTAAAGGGACAGTGCCGTGGTTTAAAGGGACAGTACCGTGGTTTAAAGGGACAGTGGCGTGTTTTAAAGGACCAGTGTCGTGTTTTAAAGGGACAGTGGCATGTTTTAAAGGACAGGACCATTGGCATGTTTTAAAGGTGCTACCGTCCCTTTAAAACATAACAGTGCCACAGTGGCAGTGTGATCAACAGTGTTGATCATCATAATAAGATGGATCAGACACATCCTGTACATACTGTCATCACTACTGTCATGGAACCAGAGGATCGAGGAGGCCTCGCTCGGAATGATTCTGTGTGCTCCCAATGTTCCCAGAAGGACTCCCGGAGGAGAGTCCGGGTATTTAAAGAGGTGTCCCAGTTCAGAGTGCTGGAGGTGAGAGACACAGTCACTGACTTTTGACTTCTTATCTGAGTGAGAATCTAAATCTCTGGATCTGAAAAGGGTCAAAGGTGACTGAATGGAATTAAGAACGTTCCTCTCCGGGGAGACGCTGAACTGTTGAACCCACGACTCAAAATTCTGATTAATTTTTTTTGGTTTCAACACAATTGCTACGTATTCCATGTCACTTGACAGTCGACAAACCAATGTGACAATGTGTGTATGTGGGAGAATATGTGAAAATAATAATCAATATAACATGTCTATTAAAAAACGAGGGAATGGTGTGATATAAGCTTGTCTGCGAGCGGTACGTTGCAAGTGGTCTGCCTTTGTTTGCCTGGTTTTGTGTCTGGCATTTTCAATTTAAAAGTACATTTTTTTTATTTGACTGATTATTCTGTTATTCAGACATTTGGTTTGTTAAGAAACATCCACTCATTCAACTGGGAATTGACCTAGCTAGTCACCATGGTGATAATGGTCCTTTGATATCGTTCCTTTTCATCATTAAAATTCATCCGAGTTTTACGCACGCAAGAGGACAAAACGTTTGCCAGTGCAAAACAAACAGGCCATTAGCATATCAAATATCTTCAGATGGTGTTTTGCTGATTTTAATTATGTACTCTGGCTTAATGATGAAATGAAGGTCACCTGAAAAAAATCAGTGATAGCCTAAAATTAATGAGCCCCCCCACTAAAATGTCAATCCTCTGCCCTCAAATTGTTTTTATTTGGAAACCTGACTGTAGCTTCAGTAATGGACCTTGTTGCTTGTTAATATAGCCACCGACAAACCCCAAAGATCCCTACCCTGACCTAAAAACACAACCAAAGCCTCCAGTAAACTGAACCACCCTTAATGGTAGAAGTGAATGCAACCATTTATAAATCAAAGTGACCTTTCTCACAGTGGCCACTAGATGGCGTCGCCTCCTTACTTTACTACTGGCTCTCAACCACAGCTCTCAATTTAGAATTCAAGTTTGTTTTTTCCAGCATAATGCACAGAAGGGGAACGCTTTCTTTGGCATTTTGACTCACTGTTCCTGAAACATCTAATTAGAATAGTTTTTTTATCGTCCCTGCTTAACATTTTAACTCACGATTGTGACTCAAAATAAACTCACAGCACCGTCTGGTTACCGATTGAATGACTCATAATGGCCAGCCCATTGACACAGATCATACTTCTAAAGAACAAACCTTTGCTTTGAAGATAAGCTATGATGAACCCACCAGGAGCGCTGTCCAGCGTTTTTGTTCCTCCACCTGAAAAAGGGGGATTTCGCGGGGGCAACCTGAGAGGACACCGTATCCCTATCCCTATCCCTGACTGGTCCTGGCGGTCATTGTCATTGTGTTTCAGCCCACGACACCACCACCACCGTCACCCCCCAACACACCACCCCAGGGTGCTGCTGTGCAGACACCCGCGGTGGTTCTGCATCTTTTATCCCACACTTTTTTGATCTCTCTCTCTCTCTCTCTCTCTCTCTCTCTCTCAACGTTCTCTCAAGGTTGTATTCTTTGTTGTCGGCGTAACAGAATCTGACCGCTTCGACGCTCTCGCCCCCACAATGCTTTGACTCCTTTACCTTGAACCCATTCAAGTATGTAGGCTATTATTGGGGTGGGTGGTGTCGTGGGGGTGGGTGATGATGTGTAGTAACCTACTGTGTGTGTGTGTGTGTGTGTGTGTGTGTGTGTGTGTGTGTGTGGTGGTCTCATTCCCCACCCCAGACTCCCTCCACCTCCGGGCAGATGGTGGCTGTCACCCAGAGGTGAGTCATCGACCGTGCCCACCTCATCTAGCTGTCCTCCCCTCCCTCCTCGTCCTCCACCTCATCCTCCTCCTCTTCCTCCTCCTCTTCCTCCTCCTCTTCACCCCCGTCACAGCGACGGAGGGGAGAAGCTAACCGTACAGAGTGGTTGTTGTTGTGACCCACACCCCACCTCGTCCATGCGCTCTTAAACCAGTTCACGAAGTTCACAACTATGATTTAGACAGGACCACATCTAGGCCTATCGTGAATAAAATCATGTTGGTTTCTCTCATGGTGGGGGTTGATATTTTTTTCCCTCCTCCTCCAGTTGTAAATAGTAAACGGATTGCATGTTCCAAAGCGCTTGTACAGTATTGCCTCAATTCACCCATTCATACCCACCGACCGCACCCGGAGCATTAGGGTTAGGCCGCGGCGTCTTCGCTCGAGTGGAACCTCCACGCCTAGCTTGGAGGCGGAGCCCGGGCATCGAACCAGCGACCTTCCTGACAACCGCCAGACAAAAAGATAAGCTTCAGACAACCGCTCTGACCTCCTGAACTTCGGCTGCCCGGCCCCACGTTGTAAAACGTTTATCTGCTGGGAATATGACCAAAACAAATATGACCGTTAGTAGTAGTCGCAGTCGTAGTAGCTTAGAAGATTATCGGCCGTAAGAGTTTAGGTCGTAGCATTGTTGCCACGGTTTGAAACGTAGACAACACACACACACCGCACACACACACACACACACACACACAAGCGAGGGAAAGTCAACTCGGGTTCAATAGAGCAGCGAAGCCTTTGTTCTGCAACAAGGAACTGCAGCACCGAGCGACCGAGTTACTTTATCTCACCTTTGAAAACGCAGGTGTACGAGAGAGAGAGAGAGAGAGAGAGAGAGAGAGAGAGAGAGAGACACACACACACACACACACACACACACACACACACACACACACACACACACATCGACCGTGCCCACCTCATCTAGCTGTCCTCCCCTCCCTCCTCGTCCTCCACCTCATCCTCCTCCTCTTCCTCCTCCTCTTCCTCCTCCTCTTCCCCCCCGTCACAGCGACGGAGGGGAGAAGCTAACCGGAACAGAGTGGTTTGTTTGTGACACCACACCCCCCACCTCCGTCCTGCTGCTCTTAACCCAGTTCACCGATTCACACTATATTTAGACGAGGACACATCTAGGCCTCTATCGTGAATAAACATCATGTTGTTTTCATGGTGTTTTCCCCTCCTCCCTCCAGTTGTAAATAGTAAATGGATTGCATGTACAAAGCGCTTTACAGTATTGCCTCACATTCACCCATTCATACACCGACGACGGAGCAGTTAGGGTTAGGCGGCGTCTCGCTCAGGGACACCTCCACGCCTAGCTTGGAGGCGGAGCCCGGGCATCGAACCAGCGACCTTCCTGACAACCGCCAGACAAAAAGATAAGCTTCAGACAACCGCTCTGACCTCCTGAACTACTGCTGCCGCCCCCACGTTGTAAAACGTTTATCTGCTGGGAATATGACCAAACAAATATGACCGTTAGTAGTAGTCGCAGTCGTAGTAGCTTAGAAGATTATCGGCCGTAAGAGTTTAGGTCGTAGCATTGTTGCCACGGTTTGAAACGTAGACAAACACACACCACACACGCACACACACACACACACACACACACACAGCGAGGGAAAAGTCAACTCGGGTTCAATAGAGCAGCGAAGCCTTTGTTCTGCAACAAGGAACTGCAGCACCGAGCGACCGAGTTACTTTATCTCACCTTTGAAAACGCAGGTGTACGAGAGAGAGAGAGAGAGAGAGAGACAGAGAGAGAGGAGAGACACACACACACCACACACACCACACACACACACCACACACACTCCGCCCTGGTAGTCCATCACTGTTTAAAGACCACTTTGATGTAGCATGACTTATACGGGAGGGAGTGACGGAGGGAGTGAGGGAGCCAGGGTTTGATCTCTCAAAGTTTGCACCTGAGACAACCCTGCTGTGTGCACAATGTGCGCTCACACCTGCTCGAGGAAAACAAATAGTCTGCTAAAGTAAACCGTATCGTCGGCTGCAGACGGCGTGTTACTCCGCTCGCTAAACGGTCGTTACGATACGACAGACAGACAGACAGACAGACAGACAGACCAGTCCTTCACAAAACACAAACTATCTATGCATGGGCTTCTGTCGAAAGCTTTCACTAAACTTTGCAATCTTGATTTATTTCGGTTGGATTTATTTTTGGATGTATAATCAACAACAACGCCGGGAGGTCAGAGGTCACTCAACAAACGAATGGACAATTAATACTTTCTGAACGGTGACCGACAACAACAACAACAACAACAACAAATTGTCCCATAACTCTATCGTTCTCTGGCTCTATACTCTATACAACGGGTCCGAGGACGTGGCTTCAGGCCACACGAAAAGAGCTCACGTTAGCTTATCGTCGCTAGTAACTCACGCCGGGGGACGGGCAGCTTCAAGTCTCGGCTCGTGGTTCGGCGCGGCCTTTCGTCGAGGAAACGTGTCGGGGGGGGGGGGGGGTGGGTGTGTTCGCCGCCCGTTGCTCATGAGCGCGCTAAGTTCAGTCAATCATTCACCTGAGCTGTGTAACTCCGCCCCCTGCTTGCTGCGCGTGTCCAATGATTGCGGCGGTAGTGGTGGTTTTTGACGGATTCACGCCCGCAGGCCATCAAATCATCGGTGATTTCATAAGAACTGAACGTCACACAGCCGATGCCAGGACACACAAAAACAATATTCCAGGAAGCGAGTCGGAGATTTTCTTTTTTGAAGTTTCCGTTTGACTTTGCTCGCGAGGCAAATACTTTCATCCGAGGGAGGCTGGATGTTCTGGATGGTGGTCATGTCGAGGGTTAACTCGGTAGTTTACTGGCCCTGAACACTGGAACGCACAGGGTTTTGGGGTTTCCGATCCCATGTGGGGTCACGCCTTATAAGAAACTGAATTCATCTATATTGTAAGATTGTTGTTAGTTGTTGTATTATAATGTAACCCCTGACACAACAGGGTCGGGGTTCGATTCCTTACTGGGGTCACCCTTAATAAGAAATGGAAGTCACTCATATTATTGTAAATATCTATTTATATTATTATTTGTTATTGTTGTTTGTTGTTGTTGGATCTAGATGTAAACCATAACCCCTTGAAAACCCTAACCCTATATACAGCTATGTGTTGAACTAAACACTACTAATAATAAATAATTTAGTTTGAATTTGAATGAATAATTTTAATCATTATGTAGGACTGAGGGGAACTGTGGGTTGCGTCCGTTACGCGGCAATTACCGGATATGTAAAGAAAGAAAGAAATTCCCGTCACTTCTTCCCGTCAGCGGCAATAAGAATGCGAACATGGACACCGCTCCCCGATACATCTTGAGCCTCATCTGCAGGCATCCTTAAGCAAGATGCCCTAAATCTGGGGTCAAACTCCACAAAAGGTTTGTGAGTTTGTGGGCGTAACGGACCAAATGCAACTTAACTGGGGTCTGGACGAACAACACTTTTGATATGATTGATTGATTGATCGTGTGATGATGGATAAAGTGAGGGATGAAGAAATCAATACATTTTCATCAAATTGCCTCCAGGGCCGGATTGGTGACGGAGGGAGTGAGGGAGCCAGGGTTTGATCTCTCACAGTCCCCCTTTTGGAAAACGTTTGCAACTGATACCTGGAGGTCGGAGGTCACTCAACAAACGAATGGACAATGAATACTTTCACAACAACAACAACAACAACAAATTGTCCCATAACTCTATCGTTCTCTGGCTCTATACTCTATACAACAGGTTCCGAGGGACGTGGCTTCAGGCCACACGTAAAAGAGCTCACGTTAGCTTCTCGTCGCTAGTAACTCACGCCGGGGGATGGGCAGCTTCAAGTCTCGGCTCGTGGTTCGGCGCGGGCCTTTCGTCGAGGAAACGTGTCGGTGGTGTGGGTGGGTGTGTTCGCCGCCCGTTGCTCATGAGCGCGCTAAGTTCAGTCAATCATTCACCTGAGCTGTGTAACTCCGCCCCCTGCTTGCTGCGCGTGTCCAATGATTGCGGCGGTAGTGGTGATTTTTGACGGATTCACGCCCGCAGGCCATCAAATCATCGGTGATTTGTGACGGCGTCGTCATCACGGACCGACGCCGTGTTTCATAAGAACTGAACGTCACACAGCCGATGCCAGGACACACAAAACATATTCCCAGGAAGCGAGTCGGAGATTTTCTTTTTTGAAGTTTCCGTTTGACTTTGCTGCTGCGAGGCAAATACTTTCATCGAGGGAGGCTGGATGTTCTGATGGTGGTCATGTCGAGGTTAACTGGTAGTTACTGGCCTGAACACTGAACGCACAGGGTTTGGGGTTCGATTCCCATTGGGGTCACCCTTAATAAGAAATGAATTCACTCATATTATTGTAAGATTCTATTATTATTGTTGTTGTTGTTGTTGTTGTATTATAATGTAACCCTGACAGGTGTTGTGTGAAATTCTTTGGTCAGAAATCTCCAGTTTATTATTGTAACTTAGGATGCTGTTGATGTTATTATTATTATTATTATTGTTGTTGTTGTTGTTGTTGTTGTTGTTGTTGTTGTTGGATTCTAATGTAAACCTAACCCTATATACAGTATGTGTAGAACTAACACCACTAATAATAATATTAGTTGAATCTGATGAGATAATTTTAATCATTATGTGACTGAGGGCAACTGTGGGTTGCGTCCGTTACGCGGCAATTACCGGATATGTAAAGAAAGAAAGAAATTCCCGTCACTTCTTCCCGTCAGCGGCAATAAGAATGCGAACATGGACACCGCTCCCCGATACATCTTGAGCCTCATCTGCAGGCATCCTTAAGCAAGATGCCCTAAATCTGGGGTCAAACTCCACAAAAGGTTTGTGAGTTTGTGGGCGTAACGGACCAAATGCAACTTAACTGGGGTCTGGACGAACAACACTTTTGATATGATTGATTGATTGATCGTGTGATGATGGATAAAGTGAGGGATGAAGAAATCAATACATTTTCATCAAATTGCCTCCAGGGCCGGATTGGTGACGGAGGGAGTGAGGGAGCCAGGGTTTGATCTCTCACAGTCCCCCTTTTGGAAAACGTTTGCAACTGATACCTGGAGGTCGGAGGTCACTCAACAAACGAATGGACAATGAATACTTTCACAACAACAACAACAACAACAACAAATTGTCCCATAACTCTATCGTTCTCTGGCTCTATACTCTATACAACAGGTTCCGAGGGACGTGGCTTCAGGCCACACGAAAAAGAGCTCACGTTAGCTTCTCGTCGCTAGTAACTCACGCCGGGGGATGGGCAGCTTCAAGTCTCGGCTCGTGGTTCGGCGCGGGCCTTTCGTCGAGGAAACGTGTCGGTGGTGTGGGTGGGTGTGTTCGCCGCCCGTTGCTCATGAGCGCGCTAAGTTCAGTCAATCATTCACCTGAGCTGTGTAACTCCGCCCCCTGCTTGCTGCGCGTGTCCAATGATTGCGGCGGTAGTGGTGGTTTTTGACGGATTCACGCCCGCAGGCCATCAAATCATCGTGATTTGCGACGGTGTCGTCATCACGGACCGACGGCGTGTTTCATAAGAACTGAACGTCACACAGCCGATGCCAGGACACACAAAACATATTCCCAGGAAGCGAGCGGGAGATTTTCTTTTTTGAAGTTTCCGTTTGACTTTGCTGCTGCGAGGCAAATACTTTAGTCGAGGGAGGCTGGATGTTCTGATGGTGGTCATGTCGAGGTTAACTGGTAGTTACTGGCCTGAACACTGAACACACAGGGTTTGGGGTTCGATTCCCATTGGGGTCACCCTTAATAAGAAATGAATTCACTCATATTATTGTAAGATTGTTGTTGTTGTTGTTGTTGTATTATAATGTAACCCTGACACACAGGGTCGGGGTTCGATTCCTACTGGGGTCACCCTTAATAAGAAATGAAGTCACTCATATTATTGTAAGATTCTATTATTCTTATTATTGTTATTGTTATTGTTGTTGTTGTTGTTGTTGGATTCTAATGTAAACCTAACTCTATATACAGTATGTGTAGAACTAACACCACTAATAATAATATTAGTTGAATCTGATGAGATAATTTTAATCATTATGTGACTGAGGGCAACTGTGGGTTGCGTCCGTTACGCTGCAATTACCGGATATGTAAAGAAAGAAATTCCCGTCACTTCTTCCCGTCAGCGGCTCAACGCTCCGGTCCTGACAGGCTCATCCACGTCTGGAATCTGGCTCGAGTTCTCGGACGGGAAAAAAATAAATAAAAAGAATCTCTTACGGCTTATCTCTCCATCAAATAATTCAGCCCTCACCTGTGTTGAGCCAAGTGAAGTGAGGTTTAAAGTTAAGTTAAAGTTAAACCCACAATAATATCTCAGGCTTTCACCGCGGTCATCTCTTTTGTAAATATATGAGTCTAAATACATTTATGAAACATATCCACCTGAGGAAAATGTAATCTAGGGAATTTCCCCTTTAAGTCAATCGGATCAATCGAACAAAAAAGGCGTGAAAGTCAATAAAAAAACGGGCGGGAAAATCCACAGCAATGGCGGCTGCGTTGAAAGAGTCACAAAGAGCACATTTCAGGTCAAGCGAAGTTAAAGAATCCAACGTAACGGTGCGAAGACCATGAAAAGACGTACAGATAGTGTGTTTGAACACTGGCCACTCAGACACAGGTTCAAGCCTCACAGTCCGAAGACATTTACGACAACCAGGCCCCCCCTGATTACACGTCTCCTCTCAGGGCCTCTTGAATCAGCCGCAGAACTCCTCCTCTCAGACAGAAGGGGTCCCGGGGGGGGGGGTCGTGTTTACCGGAGCGCCGGGAGGCTTCAGGAAGTGGCAATAAGGAGCAGATAAAAGGTGGCTGGATGGTTTAGCTCTGCTCGGCCGCCGCCCACATACCCGCCGTCCGTATCGGCGGCGACGCTTCAACTGAACCGCGTGGCCGAATGGAGGAGTTCTGTGCTTTTTTTTTTAAACGGCCGTCCTCCATTTAGGTTTTTGAAGATAAGGTACGATGAAGCAACAGGAGCGCTGTGCCAATAGTTTTGTTTTCTCCACCTGAAAAGGGGGATTTTGTGGGGCAAAACTGAGAGGACACCGTATCCCTGACTGGTTCTGGCGGGAATGTACATTAGTGGGATATTGTTACCAAACATAACAAATGCAACTTAACTGGGGTCTGGACGAACAACACTTTTGATATGATTGATTGATTGATTGATTGTGTGATGATGGATAAAGTGAGGGATAAAGAAATCAATACATTTTCATCAAATTGGACGGGGGGTTATTGTACCACCTACAGTGGCCGTCAAGCCAAACACACACACACACACACACACACACACACACACACACACACACACACGCACACACACACCCCGCTAATCCCAGACCGTGACTCCACACTCCGCGCAAATATTTAGACCTAGGCCTAGCGCGGTATGTTTTGGCCGCGCGACAACGGCCGCACATAAAAGCTCCGCAATGAGTCAATAGACTAAACACAATCCTCTCCGCCGTTGAGCACTTGAGCACTGATGTCACACACACATACACACACACGTGCACACATGCACACACACACACACGCACACACAAGCTGACAGTGTGTGTGGTGCCGCTAACCCGAGCGCTTTCTCAATGTCTCTTTTGAATGTAGTTTCTCTGTTCCTCTTCCAAATCTCTCTGCTATGTGTGTTTGTGTTTCTGTGTGTGTGTGTGTGTGTGTGTGTGTCCACGCCTGTGGACACACACACACACACGCACACACACACACACATTCATGGCCACAATCTGCCCAATGAACAATAAGAAAGTTTAACCCTCATAGGCTAACCCCACCTCCACCACCACCACCACCACCACCAGCACCTTCAGCTCTTTATGAACCCAGTGACACCAGGCGCAGGGCCGCGGAGGACCGGTGCGGAGCAGACGGACCACATTTTACCATCATAATTACCGTAAGTCTTTCCGCAGACACGTTTATGCGCAAAGCGATTTACCAAAGTTTGGCCCGGCGGGAGCGCTCGACGCAATCAAAAAGTTGGAGTGAGCGCAAAGAAACGAAAACGAACGAACGACTTTCCAACGTGTAAAGTTTGACATTTACTTATGTAACTTTACGACGACGACGACGACTACGGGCGCCGCGAGCTACGTTTGCTTTAAACATACAAACTTGTGAGCATTTGACTTGAATGTCTACCCTGCTGCTCTGCTCAGGTCCTCTCAGCGAGAACCTCATCGTGTTGTCCCCTCCCCTTGTGGTGTCTTGACTTGCAAAATCCTCCTCTGCGTTTTAAGATATGGGTTACAACAAGACCTTCGCCCACCACCCCCTCTCTTCCTCCTCCTCCTCCTCCTCCTCCTCCTCCTCTTCCTCCTCCTCCTCCTCTTCCTCCTCGTCACAACACATCTCCTGTTCAGACGGAGCCTCTGAAGCCTTCAGGTGGAGGGTTGGGGGGGGGGGCAACGTCAACAGAAGGTTGCGATACATGACTTCACTTTTTGGCCTTAGGTTTAGGTTTCGTTATTACGCCCCCCCTCACCTCCCCCCCCCCCCACCCACCAGCGGGATCTGTTCCTGGCGACGACGTGGTGTGTGTGTGTGTGTGACAAACTGACCGCTGTGAAAATGACTGTGTGTGTAGTATGTGTGAAAAATGGTGCACAACCCAATGCACAAAAAAAAATTAGCACAATAAAACACATGAGCTGCGCGTGGCGTTCATGCCTGGCCGCTTCGATTAAGACGCGCGCGTGGCCCGGACCAGATGCATGCTGGGTTTTATTTCAGGTGAGACACGGGTAACACTGGTTGGGGAGAGGGTGGACAATGGAGGCTCTTTGAAGACCCACAGGAAATGAACAGTGGTCTCTCTTCTCTCTCTCCTCCCTCTCTCCCTCTCCTCTCCCCTCCTCTCCCTCCCTCTCTCCCCCTCTCTCCTCTCCCTCACTCCTCTCTCCTCCCTCTCTCTCCTCCTCTCACCTCTCCTCCCCTCTCTCCTCACCCTCTCTCTCTCTCTCTCCTCCCTCTCTCTCCCTCCTCTCCCTCTCCTTCTCTCTCTTCTCTCTGTGCTGATATGTGTGTGTGTGTTGTCCTGTTACTTTTTCCTGCCTGCGTTCGTGGGTGGTCGACTGTCGAACATAAGGTCAGAATAAAGTTGCATTTGTTCAAATATATTATTGATGTGATGACCACACAATGTACCAGGGAAAGACATTTGATATTTTAATTCGCCGTTGGTTTTGTCAATTGGCTATCGGATAAAATACGATAAGATCAACAACATAAGAATAAAGCCAATAGAATAATACATGTAAAGTGTATAACATTAAATCTAAGAAACATTTATCGGGTATTTATAAGGTGTCCCCATATTAATATCACCCTTTCACCCTCTTAACTGTCCTTCAGTCCTCTATAGACACCCCAGGTCATGTGAGGACACCGAGGAGGAAAGTCCCGCTAATAACATCTCTCCACCGTGGTGAGCACCACACAAGGTGTCCCAGTAAACCCTCCAGTGACATCACTGAGTTCTTGTAATACTTTAGAATCACAGGAACAGCAGCGGGTTAGCGTCTAGTCGGCCCCCCTCATTTAGGATTCGCCCTCAAACACGTATTAGTGCAGTCAGCCTGCTGTCTGTCCAGACCAGAGAGAGAGAGAGAGAGAGAGAGAGAGACGAGAGAGAGAGAGAGAGAGATAGAGAGAGGGAGATCTCTTGACCCACACACACACACACACACACACACACACACACACACACACACACACACACTCCGCCCTGGTAGTCCATCACTGTTTAAAGACCACTTTGATGTAGCATGACTTATACGGGAGGGAGTGACGGAGGGAGTGAGGGAGCCAGGGTTTGATCTCTCAAAGTTTGCACCTGAGACAACCCTGCTGTGTGCACAATGTGCGCTCACACCTGCTCGAGGAAAACAAATAGTCTGCTAAAGTAAACCGTATCGTCGGCTGCAGACGGCGTGTTACTCCGCTCGCTAAACGGTCGTTACGATACGACAGACAGACAGACAGACAGACAGACAGACAGTCCTTCACAAAACACAAACTATCTATGCATGGGCTTCTGTCGAAAGCTTTCACTAAACTTGCAATCTTGATTTATTTCGGTTGATTTATTTTGGATGTATAATCAACAACAACACCGGGAGGTCAGAGGTCACTCAACAAACGAATGGACAATTAATACTTTCTTGAACGTTGTGACCGACAACAACAACAACAACAACAACAAATTGTCCCATAACTCTATCGTTCTCTGGCTCTATACTCTATACAACGGGTCCGAGGGACGTGGCTTCAGGCCACGCGAAAAAGAGCTCACGTTAGCTTCTCGTCGCTAGTAACTCACGCCGGGGGACGGGCAGCTTCAAGTCTCGGCTCGTGGTTCGGCGTGGGCCTTTCGTCGAGGAAACGTGTCGGGGGGGGGGGTGGGTGTGTTCGCCGCCCGTTGCTCATGAGCGCGCTAAGTTCAGTCAATCATTCACCTGAGCTGTGTAACTCCGCCCCCTGCTTGCTGCGCGTGTCCAATGATTGCGGCGGTAGTGGTGGTTTTTGACGGATTCACGCCCGCAGGCCATCAAATCATCGGTGATTTCATAAGAACTGAACGTCACACAGCCGATGCCAGGACACACAAAACATATTCCCAGGAAGCGAGTCGGAGATTTTCTTTTTTGAAGTTTCCGTTTGACTTTGCTGCTGCGAGGCAAATACTTTCATCGAGGGAGGCTGGATGTTCTGATGGTGGTCATGTCGAGGTTAACTGGTAGTTACTGGCCTGAACACTGAACGCACAGGGTTTGGGGTTCGATTTCACTCATATTATTGTAAGATTCTATTATTATTGTTGTTGTTGTTGTTGTTGTATTATAATGTAACCCTGACACACAGGGTCGGGGTTCGATTCCTACTGGGGTCACCCTTAATAAGAAATTAAGTCACTCATATTATTGTAAGATTCTATTATTATTATTATTGTTATTGTTATTGTTGTTGTTGTTGTTGGATTCTAATGTAAACCTAACCCTATATACAGTATGTGTAGAACTAACACCACTAATAATAATATTAGTTGAATCTGATGAGATAATTTTAATCATTATGTGACTGAGGGCAACTGTGGGTTGCGTCCGTTACGCGGCAATTACCGGATATGTAAAGAAAGAAAGAAATTCCCGTCACTTCTTCCCGTCAGCGGCAATAAGAATGCGAACATGGACACCGCTCCCCGATACATCTTGAGCCTCATCTGCAGGCATCCTTAAGCAAGATGCCCTAAATCTGGGGTCAAACTCCACAAAAAGTTTGTGAGTTTGTGGGCGTAACGGACCAAATGCAACTTAACTGGGGTCTGGACGAACAACACTTTTGATATGATTGATTGATTGATCGTGTGATGATGGATAAAGTGAGGGATGAAGAAATCAATACATTTTCATCAAATTGCCTCCAGGGCCGGATTGGTGACGGAGGGAGTGAGGGAGCCAGGGTTTGATCTCTCACAGTCCCCCTTTTGGAAAACGTTTGCAACTGATACCTGGAGGTCGGAGGTCACTCAACAAACGAATGGACAATGAATACTTTCACAACAACAACAACAACAACAACAACAACAACAACAAATTGTCCCATAACTCTATTGTTCTCTGGCTCTATACTCTATACAACAGGTTCCGAGGGACGTGGCTTCAGGCCACACGAAAAAGAGCTCACGTTAGCTTCTCGTCGCTAGTAACTCACGCCGGGGGATGGGCAGCTTCAAGTCTCGGCTCGTGGTTCGGCGCGGGCCTTTCGTCGAGGAAACGTGTCGGTGGTGTGGGTGGGTGTGTTCGCCGCCCGTTGCTCATGAGCGCGCTAAGTTCAGTCAATCATTCACCTGAGCTGTGTAACTCCGCCCCCTGCTTGCTGCGCGTGTCCAATGATTGCGGCGGTAGTGGTGGTTTTTGACGGATTCACGCCCGCAGGCCATCAAATCATCGGTGATTTGTGACGGCGTCGTCATCACGGACCGACGCCGTGTTTCATAAGAACTGAACGTCACACAGCCGATGCCAGGACACACAAAACATATTCCCAGGAAGCGAGTCGGAGATTTTCTTTTTTGAAGTTTCCGTTTGACTTTGCTGCTGCGAGGCAAATACTTTCATCGAGGGAGGCTGGATGTTCTGATGGTGGTCATGTCGAGGTTAACTGGTAGTTACTGGCCTGAACACTGAACACACAGGGTTTGGGGTTCGATTCCCATTGGGGTCACCCTTAATAAGAAATGAATTCACTCATATTATTGTAAGATTCTATTATTATTGTTGTTGTTGTTGTTGTTGTATTATAATGTAACCCTGACACACAGGGTCGGGGTTCGATTCCTACTGGGGTCACCCTTAATAAGAAATGAAGTCACTCATATTATTGTAAGATTCTATTATTATTATTATTGTTATTATTATTGAATCTGATGAGATAATTTTAATCATTATGTGACTGAGGGCAACTGTGGGTTGCGTCCGTTACGCTGCAATTACCGGATATGTAAAGAAAGAAAGAAATTCCCGTCACTTCTTCCCGTCAGCGGCTCAACGCTCCGGTCCTGACAGGCTCATCCACGTCTGGAATCTGGCTCGAGTTCTCGGACGGGAAAAAAATAAATAAAAAGAATCTCTTACGGCTTATCTCTCCATCAAATAATTCAGCCCTCACCTGTGTTGAGCCAAGTGAAGTGAGGTTTAAAGTTAAGTTAAAGTTAAACCCACAATAATATCTCAGGCTTTCACCGCGGTCATCTCTTTTGTAAATATATGAGTCTAAATACATTTATGAAACATATCCACCTGAGGAAAATGTAATCTAGGGAATTTCCCCTTTAAGTCAATCGGATCAATCGAACAAAAAAGGCGTGAAAGTCAATAAAAAAACGGGCGGGAAAATCCACAGCAATGGCGGCTGCGTTGAAAGAGTCACAAAGAGCACATTTCAGGTCAAGCGAAGTTAAAGAATCCAACGTAACGGTGCGAAGACCATGAAAAGACGTACAGATAGTGTGTTTGAACACTGGCCACTCAGACACAGGTTCAAGCCTCACAGTCCGAAGACATTTACGACGACCAGGCCCCCCTGATTACACGTCTCCTCTTGAATCAGCCGCAGCCTCCTCCTCTCAGACAGAAGGGGTCCCGGGGGGGGGGTCGTGTTTACCGGAGCGCCGGGAGGCTTCAGGAAGCGGCAATAAGGAGCAGATAAAAGGTGGCTGGATGGTTTAGCTCTGCTCGGCCGCCGCCCACATACCCGCCGTCCGTATCGGCGGCGACGCTTCAACTGAACCGCGTGGCCGAATGGAGGAGTTCTGTGCTTTTTTTTTTAAACGGCCGTCCTCCATTTTAGTTTTTGAAGATAAGGTACGATGAAGCAACCAGGGGCGCTGTGCAATAGTTTGTTTCTCCACCTGAAAAAGGGGGATTTTGTGGGGCAACCTGAGAGGACACCGTATCCCTGACTGGTTCTGGCGGGAATGTACATTAGTGGGATATTGTTACCAAACATAACAAATGCAACTTAACTGGGGTCTGGACGAACAACACTTTTGATATGATTGATTGATTGATTGATTGTGTGATGATGGATAAAGTGAGGGATAAAGAAATCAATACATTTTCATCAAATTGGACGGGGGGTTATTGTACCACCTACAGTGGCCGTCAAGCCAAACACACACACACACACGCACACACACACACACACACACACACACACACACACGCACACACACACCCCGCTAATCCCAGACCGTGACTCCACACTCCGCGCAAATATTTAGACCTAGGCCTAGCGCGGTATGTTTTGGCCGCGCGACAACGGCCGCACATAAAAGCTCCGCAATGAGTCAATAGACTAAACACAATCCTCTCCGCCGTTGAGCACTTGAGCACTGATGTCACACACACATACACACACACACACATGCACACATGCACACACACACACACGCACACACAAGCTGACAGTGTGTGTGGTGCAGCTAACCCGAGCGCTTTCTCAATGTCTCTTTTGAATGTAGTTTCTCTGTTCCTCTTCCAAATCTCTCTGCTATGTGTGTTTGTGTTTCTGTGTGTGTGTGTGTGTGTGTGTGTGTCCACGCCTGTGGACACACACACACACACGCACACACACACACACATTCATGGCCACAATCTGCCCAATGAACAATAAGAAAGTTTAACCCTCATAGGCTAACCCCACCTCCACCACCACCACCACCACCACCAGCACCTTCAGCTCTTTATGAACCCAGTGACACCAGGCGCAGGGCCGCGGAGGACCGGTGCGGAGCAGACGGACCACATTTTACCATCATAATTACCGTCTTAAGTCTTTCCGCAGACACGTTTATGCACAAAGCGATTTACCAAAGTTTGGCCCGGCGGGAGCGCTCGACGCAATCAAAAAGTTGGAGTGAGCGCAAAGAAACGAAAACGAACGAACGACTTTCCAACGTGTAAAGTTTGACATTTACTTATGTAACTTTACGACGACGACGACGACTACGGGCGCCGCGAGCTACGTTTGCTTTAAACATACAAACTTGTGAGCATTTGACTTGAATGTCTACCCTGCTGCTCTGCTCAGGTCCTCTCAGCGAGAACCTCATCGTGTTGTCCCCTCCCTTGTGGTGTCTTGACTTGCAAAATCCTCCTCTGCATTTTAAGATATGGGTTACAACAAGACCTTCGCCCACCACCCCCTCTCTTCCTCCTCCTCCTCCTCCTCCTCCTCCTCCTCTTCCTCCTCCTCCTCCTCTTCCTCGTCCTCCTCCCTCCCTCCTCCTTCCTCCTCGTCGTGCTTCATTAGACATAACATGCTGTCGCTGTGTGTCCTCGTTCACCCTTTTCTTCTCAGCCTGCTTCCGCTGGGGTGGTCGACTGTCGAACATAAGGTCAGAATAAAGTTGCATTTGTTCAAATAAATTTTGATTTGATGACCACACAATGTACCGGGAAGACATTGAATATTTTTAATTCGGCCGTTGGTTGTCAATTGGCTATCGGATAAAATACGATAAGATCAACAACATAAGAATAAAAGCAATAGAATAATACATGTAAAGTGTATAACATTAAATCTAAGAAACATTTATCCGGTATTTATAAGGTGTCCCCATATTAATATCACCCTTTCACCCTCTTAACTGTCCTTCAGTCCTCTATAGACACCCCAGGTCATGTGAGGACACCGAGGAGGAAAGTCCCGCTAATAACATCTCTCCACCGTGGTGAG
>PIJE02001406.1:75000-77500 GCA_002895965.2 Coryphaenoides rupestris
CACTTAGCTAGGAGGCGGAGCCAGCCAGGGATCGAACCAGCAACCTTTCGGTTAAGAAGAAGCAACCCCTTCGCCGCCCCCCTTATTGGAGCAGCCACCCGTCCATCAATGCCAGGACCCTCCTCCCTGGAGCAGGGAGCGCTCTGATTGGATAAACAGACTGCGGCGCCACAAGTTTGGACTAATCACGGATCCTGGCGGTGAGAGGAACCAGAGGCACCGAGGGAGACATTCTTTCTTTCTTCTTCTTCTTCTTCTGTGTTATTTTCATTCGGGGGATATTGTGGAGCCAGGGGGTGGGGTGTGCCCGGATCTCAGCCAGCCAGGGGACGAGGTCTTGTATGTGGGGACAGCGATTGTGGGGACAGGCACGCTATGGAGGACACGGGACACAGGACAGGACAGGTGCCCATACACCAGAGTTGTGCCTCGCCGTCCCTGTGAGGCCCTTCTGTGGTCCTTCTCCACGGGGTTCTTCCGTTTTCTAGAGTTTTTTAGAGGTTTAGCTTAGAGGTCAGGGGGTCAAATGTGCTCCTTGTAAGTCGCTTTGGATAAAAGCTTCTGCCAAATGCCCCTAAATGTAGACGTAAATGTTCGGTGGTCTCGTGCGTTGTGAGGGCCCGTATTGTGAGACCCTGGAACTGTGTGTGAACTCACTGAACACAACCCTGCCGTGCGGCGATGGCTTGAAGTGTCGGTTGCCAGGCAACGAGAGAGAGTGTGTGTCGTCCCCGCCCCCCCCCTCGGGGCCCCAGTGGGAGGGTTTTAATTTGATCTTATTTGTGTCACGGAAGATCAATATGCATTAGTGTATTGGTTCCTGTTTTGAATCTGGTGTTCGAGTGTGTGTGTGTGTGTGTGTGTGTGTGTGTTTCTGTAGATACCCTGCGTCACTGTGCGTGTGTGTGTGTGTGTGTGCGTATGTGCGTATGTGTGTGTGTGTGTGTATGTGTGTGTGTGTGTGTGTACACAGACATAGTGCGTCACTGTGTGCAGTGGACCATAAATTCTGACACAATTCTGTTTGCCCCGGACATTCTAGCGTATGCGTTGTACGTATGTGTGTATATATATTTATAGACTATATACAGTATATATATATACTGTGTATATATATAACTTTTATGTTGTTTTTGAAAGTGGTCTTCCAAAAAAAACACTTCTCTGTATGTTGATGTGTTGTAAACAAGATGAAAAAACTGTGTGTATGAAAGATTAACGGCAGGAGACGGAGAAGACTGTCTGAGTTTACATATGTGTGTGTGTGTGTGTGTGTGTGTGTGTGTGTGTGTGTGTGTGTGTGTGTGTGTGTGTGTGTGTGGGGCTCCTGGTTAGTTTAGCGTCAGCTGCGTGGGGGCCCTAGACGCGGCGACCACATGTAAGGAGTCAGCCAACCCCGGCTCCCAAATCAAACGCACCTGTTTTTGATTCACTTGTTTGTTTGTTTGTTTGTTTGCTTGCTTGCTTGTGTGTGTGTGTGTGTGTGTGTGTGTGTGTGTGTCGCGTTTTCTTTTTACGACAACACACTCGACCGCCACCCCTCACCGCAAAATTTGTCCGGGCTGTAATTACGTCCGCATGAGTCTTCGTTAGCGTGGAAACACCAGCCTTTTTTGGGAACTAAGCGGGAATGTGTGTGTGTGTGTGTGTGTGTGTGTGTATGTGTGTGAGACGTGTGTGTGCGTGCCTGTGTGTGTGTGTGTGTGTGTGTGTCTGTGCGTGTCTGTGTCTGCGTGCATGCGTCCATGTGTGTGTATGTAGCCTATGTGTGTGTGTGTGTGTGTGTGTCTGTGCGTGTGTGTGTGCGTGTGTGTGTGTGTGTATGTTGTGCGCCACGACAGATGAAGGGTTTTCTGCCAACTTTGTCGCGGAATCCGCCAAATCCTCCTCCTCCTCCTCCTCCTCCTCCTCCTCCTCCTCGCTCCGAGACAGAGCTCCCTCCCGTCTCTCACGTTTACATGTCATTATGGAAAAAGGAAGATGAATTATTCACAAAGGAGTCGCCGCGCCACCGCCGGTGATTGCAATCTGTTTCGTGAGATTAAATCTCCTCATTTAAAATGCAAATGTGTGGCGAGGTGATTAGCGTTTTGGACAGAGTTTTTTTTTTCTGTTGGATCCTTCCAGAACAAATCCATCTTGGTTTACCCGTCCTCTCCTCCAGACTTTCACCCTTGTCTTGTCTGTCTAGCTCTCTCTTTTAATGTCTATCTCGCTCTCTCTTTCTCTCTCTCTCTCTCTTCTCTTCTCCCCTCCCTCTCTCTCTGTCTCCCATCTCTCTCCATCTGTGTCCATTTGGAAGTTGTTTGCGCAGAGAGATTAAAAAGAGAAGAGACGAGAAAAGTTAATTAGCTGGTAATTAGCTCATCCTTGTCAAAGTAAACCTTCGCGGGGCGCAAACGTCCGTTTAAAAAGGCGGTCGGCCTGAAAAGCGGTTCTTTTCTGTTTGGTTTTTTCGCCGCCGTGCCGACGGTGACATCAGTTCACGGGGAGGCGCCGC
>PIJE02001406.1:95063-120063 GCA_002895965.2 Coryphaenoides rupestris
ATAGGAATAACAAGAACTGATACTCAGAGTACAAAAAAGGAAACGTGGTCGTAGAAACGCGGTGTTTTTTAATGACTACGATAACTTACGTTTAGCTGAGCTATGTAGCTCATGTAGGATAGCCTGCAACGTTAGCTTTCTAGCTCGCTTACCCATGAAGGTTAACCTGATTGCTCGCTTGAAGATGAGCCTACTAGCTAGCTACAGCTTCCATCGTACCGTTTAGCTTGCTACTCGCTGCTACTCTTAACGTTAGCTGGCTAGTTAGCTAGCTTGTTTCTCCACCTTGGAACAGACCGGGCCCGGGTACTGAACCTTGGTGCACTCCAAACCACTCCGGATGGCTGGATACACAGAAACTAAAGAACACTGCTCACCACATGCTGGCTCTGTGTGTGTGTGTGTGTGTGTGTGTGTGTGTGTGTGTGTGTGTGTGTGTGTGTGTGTGTGTGGGTGTATGTGTGTGTGTGTGTGTGTGTGATTCTCACTCTTAGCCAACTTCCAGTTATTGTTTGTCTAGGATTTAACGTCGATAAAACTTTGACTTTGAGACTCGGGGGAAGAAAAAAAAAACGAAAACCCGAAACGGACCAACCCCCCCCCCCCCCCCCCCCCTCTCAGCGGAACGGGTCCCGCCTCGCCGGCAGAGAGACACCAGCTCCAGATGTGAGGCCGACAGATGTTCCCTCCCTGCTGACAATGACAACCACAGACAGTCAGTCAGACAGACGGGCAGTTTGGGGTGGGGGGGGGAGGCGCGGGGAGGGGGAGGAGTCAGTCTTCGACGGACCACAATTAGATCAGTCTGGTCCTGGTGTTGAGCATCAACACCCCCGTCTCCGTCTCCGGGGACGGCTCTCTCTCTCTCCATCACCTCCTCCCTCGGACCACCAAACTGTCACCCACACACACACACACACACACACACACACACACACACACACAAAATTGCATGCACATACACACACACACACACGGAGAGCTAGACTGACAGATTGAATGACACACACTGAATGACAGACAGACAGGCAGCAACACATGGACAGAACCCACACACGTAAACAAGAAGTGACCCGTTCTCAAACACAAACACATACGACCACACTAATAGATTTAAATACAGAGCGACACACACGCATGCACACACACACACGCTTTGTTTCTCATATGCCTTCATGTATGTGTATGTGTGTGTGTGTGTGTGTGTGTGTGTGTGTGTGTGTGTGTGTGTGTGTGTGTGTGTGTGTGTGTGGATGTGTGTGTGTGTGAGGTGAACTTCATTTATAGATGCTATTTCCCAGAATTCCCACCCGCAGCTCACCAGCGGATGGATGGATGCTCTCCATAAATAACCGACTCTCTCTCTCCACGCTTTGTGTCTCCGGGCCCCCCAACGGCCCCTGGGGGCCCCACACACACACACACAGGCACACACACACACACACACACAGACACACACACACACAGGCACATCATTCTCTGGCACATATATTGGGCCCAAGGAATAAAAACATGTCTCCAAGAAAAAAAAAAGGGAGGGAAAAAAACGCAAACGGTTGCCTGCCAATAAAAGGAGAAAAGAAGAAGAAGTCGAAGGAGAGAAGAAAAAAATCGCCATGTCCCGTGTGCTGGAAGTTCAGGCGCTGAGGTTAAACTTCAACTCCAGAGTCTGCTTATTGGGCCTCGTAAATTAAGCTAACCGTCTCGATGGGACAGCGGTGGTTGAGGGGAAGGGGCGGAGTTTGTGCTTTAACTGTTTCAGTGTGTTGGCATCGAAGCGCACACACACACACACGCACACCGCTAAGCGGGCAGTGTGAACGTCATGCGGGTATAAAGTTTGACGCGGTGACTGCGGGGGAAACGGACCGACGCATAACCTCACCCGAAATTATTTTCCAAAAGCCCCCCCCCCACAAAAAAAAATTGCACACCTCCGACGAAGATTTTGGAACTTTGTCGAACGTCGAAATCTCCGCGCGCGAATGGCTTCAGACAAATCCGCGGACGTGCGTTGCGATTTATTCGTTTTCATTTCATTTCCACATTCGTAATTCCGATTTCCCGATCCCGTCTCCCGCTAATGGAACGTTCGGTGATCAAAAACGGGAACCGCATTGAGTTTAAAAAAACGACCGTCTGCCAAGAACTTCTTCGGGCTTCGACTGGCCAGGAGGAATGTGACTTCTTTTCAAGTGTTGCCCTTTCAAAGAGCGCTTCGGTCGCCCAGTCATCTGGAGAAGTCAGTCCTCATAACACCGCAGTCCAAACCCCGGTTAATACGGAATAGATATCACATGCAAATGAATACGCATAAAAATCGCGACGCACACACACTTTTCACGTTTTCATACCCTTGTGGGGACCTGGTCAGCACACACACACACACACACACACACACACACAACAAAAACGCTATAAATGGGGGATAATTATGCAAAACCACACACACACACACACACACACACAGAAGCTATCCCCCTCTCCCCAGAAGTGTCTCATTTCACTCCTCAAATTGCTTTTCCAACAGCAGAGGCTAACGTGATCATCGGATTAGCTTAGTTAACGCTGCATTCACTCCTGCAGCGAGAGCGGGCGAGGGAGAGCGGGTGAGGGAGGGAGATCGAGAGAGAGAGAGAGAGAGAGAGAGAGAGAGGGGGGGTGGCAGAGAGGGAGGGAGGGTGAGACGAGAGCAAGAAAGAGAGGGAGGGAGAGAGAGAGAGAGAGGGGGTAACAAAGAGACGATAGAGGAAGCTAGAAGGCAGACTTTGGACTTTGGACTCTATTGCAGCAGGTGAACATAGCATGTCCAGAGAGGGGGGGGGTGTCAACAGTCGGTCGTCTATCGCCTTGACGACCAACGTCCTTATCTCCCCTGCCCCTCCCCTGCTTCACACCTTTGTCCTTGGTGTGATTTTTAAAAGTCACACATGGAGACACAGGTACCTCGGCTGCAGAGGTCTGTGTGCTGCTGGTGTGTGCTGCTGCTGCTGGTGCTGGTGCTGGTGGCGGCGGCGGTGGTGGTGTTGCATGCTAACGCGGGGCTCTGGGTTATCGTGCCGTAGCAAGCTGACAGGATGATGAAGAGTCGACAACGACACCAATCCAGAGCCAATCACTCACAGCGGGACATGAATGCAGAGAGAGAGAGAGAGAGAGAGAGAGAGAGAGAGAGAGAGAGAGAGGGGAAACAGAGTGAACATTGAACCCCCTAGTAGTAAAAAAAATGAACGGTTGTGCCCCTGAGAGAGTGTTTACCAGTGCAATCAAAGTCTAATAGTGCCGTTTACGGTCATGTTGTTTTGGCCCGGGCCACGGATCACGAATTCACACCGCCGACGCCGCCGCCACCGCCGCCGCCGCCGCCGCCACCGTCGCCGCCACCCAGACGCAGAAAACTCACGCGTCAGTCGCAAGGACAAGGAGCTGCTCAGGTCGCTGAGTTACCATGACGACGACGAAGACGGCGACAACAACAACGGCGGCGACGCGATCGCGTTTTCAGAATCAAACACAGCTCACAGATACTACTGGCTAACACACGTCCAGGGTCCCCCCCCCCCCCCCCCCCCTACGGCCAGAGATGTTTTTTGGGAGTGCTTGTTTTTTTTGGGGCGGGTTAACGAATGACAGAGCGGTTACTGTTTGGACACACATGGCCAGTCTCCGATTCATAGAGAGAGAGAGAGAGAGAGAGAAACTTAGCAAGACGTCGTTGTCCCTGTTAAAGTGCGGTGACAGACGCCCCTTAAGAGTAGAATTATAACACTCTACAGGCAGACATGTTTTTTTTAAGCCCGGAGAATTAGCTAAGAGGGTGCGAGGGAAGCCTTAAAACAAACACTCATTTGAACAGAGGTTGAAGTCAGAGTTAGTCGGCGGACCTGCGTGATGCTGGGCCGATGACAGTTTAATTAAAAGTCACAACTTGGAGTTTGGAGCGTCGACGACATAGCTGCAATGCAGTGGTGTGTGAGGGTGTGTGTGTGTGTGTGTGTGTGCATGTGTGTGTGCGTGTGTGTGTGTGTGTGTGCCTACGTGCCCTTAAGAAATACCTCGACTTTTTACGAGCGGTACGAACGGTAAACAGCTCTGGGTTTGGTCGCGCACCAGGGATCGCTTCCCAGTAGCACAACAACGCGAACCCACAACGCTGTCTCCTCTCCTCCTCTCCTCCTCACCTCCTCTCCTCTCCTCACCTCTCCTCCTCTCCTCTCCTCTCCCCTCCTCTCCTCCCCCCCCTGCCCGTCCAGAAGCCGGTGATTTAGCTGTGATTCCACGGGCTGAGAGACCAACAAGGGAAGGGCAAGGGAACAGACCACCCCCCGTCCAAAGAGGCCATTGTTGTCTTGACGGGGGGGAACCTCATTACTTCTTGGTTTGTCCTGAAAGCAGGATTGAAGAGGATTGGATGTTTAGAAAAAAGGGAAGGTTCACCACTACAACAACACTATCACCCCTCCGCCCCCCGCCCCCGCCCCCCCACAGCGGTGCGTTCCGAACCATAACTCCTTCCTCCGTTGGCCTTTCTACCGGGAGAACACGACACATTCCACAGCGCTCGCTGCCAAGCCACGGGAGAACACGGGGGGGCCGGGGTGTCAAAGTTCAGGACAAGAGAGGGAGAGAGACCACAGCAAAGGGGGAGAGGGTGTTATGCCCAGGAAGTGGTAGATAGATAGATAGATAGACAGATAGATCAATAGATAAGTAGATTAAGAGATAAATAGACATAGATAGATATACTGTAGATAAATAGATCAATACATCGATAGATAGACCGACAGATAGCGATAGAGATAGATAGTAGTAATAATAATATGATAATAATACAAATAATTCATGAATGCCATTTGGTGGACGTGTCCGTCTCAAGTGTCTTACGGTCCTCTGGGTGAGTATTTATAGTCCATGTCTTCCCACCAGTGGGAATCGAACGCTGTAACCCTGGCGGTGTACATAAGTTGAGCGAGACAGGACCGAGGGGGGTGTGAGGGGGTGAGGGTGAGGGGTGGGGGGTGAGGGGTCACCCATAAATCTGACCAGCTTCGCTTGGCGAGAGTGTGAGAGTCGCTCATTCACACAGGACTCTGGATTTAGTGTGTAACAGAGCGGTGGTCCAAGTGGTGGAGGGAGGTGGCGGTGGTGGGGGGGCGGGGGGGGTCAGCCCTGTCTACTCAGCCCCACACAGAGGAGCCGTTGTTGGGGCCGTTTCTCACCCGCGGCACACCCTCCTGGCTCTGGAGGTCCAGCCAGGGAGACTGATGGGTCGGTCCTGGCTGGGTAGGCCGAGTCCTGGGGGGCCCGGGGCTTGGTGCTTGGTGCTTGGTGCTTGGTGCTTGGTGCTTGGGGACTGGGGCCTAGCAAAACCATGGCTCTTTGATCTCCTCTCTCTCTACTTATAGAAGACATATGGTCCACGCCCCCGGCAATGCCGAGGGGTCAGAGGTCGCGGGTACACGGGTGTCCGCGACAGGGGGACTCTCTTATGCAAGCCAAGTCGCCCACCGACGCCAGGCTGGGGCCAAGGCTTTAACAGGAGCCATTAATGTTACAAGGGGGGGGGGGGGTGGTGGTGGAGAATGGTGTTGTGGTTACGGTGCCAGGACACACAACCCAGAGGTTCTTCTGGGTTCCAGCGCCAAACCCGTGCCTGCCACGGCGACAGTCGCCATGGACAGTCGACCGGGCCTACAGAAGCCTCACTTAAACCAAAAATAGGAATGATGGTTTTTTTAACGATTGTTTTGATTGATTTGAAAACAAAGACAATCGGGAGATCTGAACACGCACAAGTTTCAGGGCGTTCGACGCGGAAGCTAACTATAGCGATGCCACAGCGATGACACACCACCACACACACATACACACACACACACACACACACAATACACTCACCGGCCATGACACACACACACGCACACACACACACACACACACAAAACATTGATTCATTCACGGCATGGTCAGTCAAGCATCTTCAAAACATGTTCAAAACATTTCCTGAGCTCCTGTTTTTTGTCAGAGCTGCATTCTTCTCAACGGACACCAGCGAGAAAAGAGAGAAATAACAAAAAAACAGCTTTCTTTGTGTGTGTGTGTGTGTGTGTGTGCGCTTGTGTGTGTCTGTGTGTGTGTGTGTCATAGGAAACAGGTGCAAGGGCACACACACAATCAGTAACCTTCTTACGCACAGCAAAACACTTAGCTGGCACCTGTAGTCCAGAGAATGGGTGCTGCGCTCTCTGCCACTCACCAGGCGCTCACCACAGACGTTAAGTGTCAGACGCACTCAACTTCGTGCACGGATGTGAGTGTACTGTTTTGTGTGTGTTTGTCACGCACACGTCAACAAGGAGAAGAAGAAGAAGAAGAGGAAGAAGGAGAATGATGAAGAAGGGGTCTCTATCATCGTGATGAATAAATAAACAGGGGATGCTAATTAGAGTTCAGATGCACTTCAAAGACTCAGCTAATTAAAGATGCCCCACCCCCTTCCTCCTCCCCCCCCCCCAACACACACACATACACACACAGAGAGACACACACACACACACAGACACACACACACATTCCTCCTCCAGTAAAAAGTACAGTAAAAAGTTTTCTTCTGAACAGTAATCTTATAAAATCTTACAAATACTAAAACAACTCCGAACAATTAGTAGCAGTGACAAGTAAAGTCGTAATACTCTGGCTGTTGGTGCAAAAATGGCGTGAGCTTTTTGTCAGGATGTGGATTTTGTGTTCATGTTTCATTCGAACAGAGCAAACGCAAGAATAACAACCACCACCATCACCATCACCATCACCACCACCACCACCACCAGGTCAGGCATAATCACTCCCTTTTTTTGTAATGTTTTTTATTGCATAGATTTTTGGGAGGTTTTGGGGGGTCTGTGCCGTGACAGGTCACCGTCACGGCACACAGGAAGTCATCTCAGTCGTTGAACACCGAAGACTGCCGCGACAACATGACTTGCAAGATGAACACCATCAGTTGCCGAAATACTTGTCGCACCACAAAAAGGAGAAGCAGAAATATTAAAAAACCAAAGTGACGGAAGGCCTTCCTGTGCGTTTCTCGGTACAGAATGATGCCACCCCTCGAGTGTTACTTCACTGTGGTTTTTTTTGTTGTTGCTATTTCTTCTCCTCCTCCTCCTCGCCGCTGAGTGTTATGGCGACCGTGTTGAGTCTCGTTATGTACAGTATTTCCCCGCGTTACGGCCTCGGCAAACGCTATGCGTTGACCTCAGCGCATTCAAAAGCGTTTAACTTTTGTCACATTAGCAGTTTAATTGCTGCGCTTGCAGAGAGGCGGTGTTCTATTTTATTATTTTTTTCACTCCCTCCAATTAACCGTTCAGCCTCCCAGGCACCGTAATATCGTCTCCTTCTGTGGAACTCTGTGTTAAGTAAGCCACAAATAAGTCACGCGTGACGCAAGGGGGAAAAAATGTGGGTATGATATGTTTACAATTCATTACGAGGCCATGAAAAGCCTCCAGCAGACAACTACTACTGCTTCCAGTGAAACCATGAGCTCGATGTGGCAATGACGTCACCCTGGAGGTGATGGAGAGGGGAGGAGGGGAGGAGTAGGGGAGGGGTAATGGGCGGGGCCTGGAACGCCGTTTCGACCAATAGGAAGCGTTTCATGCAAATGAACTTCGAAGAGCGCGCCGTGCCTTCAATCTCAATGTAAAGAACTTTATTGGCATCGGTGGAAACGTACATTTACGTTGCCAAAGCGAATGGTCAATAAAAACAAAACAAAAAGCAAATCTAATTTACAATTGTCGATTTACTAATTTACAGTTGTAGATATTCTACAACAAAGTAATATGTAAACAAAGCTGCAATGTTGCAATCAAATGGATAAATATGAGTATCTAAAATATACACATTATTTTTTTTAACAATTAGTAGCATAGTACCTAGTAGGTACTATGCTACTTTTTTATTTTTTATTTGTATTTATTTTTTTATTTTTTATCATTCTGTTTTTATCATTCTGTTTTATACTGTATCGCTATGTAACCTGGCACAATAATTTCCTTCGGGATAAATAAAGTTCTATTCTATTCTATTCTATTCTATACTTATAAAGAACTAAATATATACAGGGAATTAAGTCAACTTAAAAAACAGGGTTACAAAAAAAATACAAAAAAATTAAACATTTTTTTAGAAAATTACCAGAAATACAAAAAATACCAAAAATACCCAAAATAAAATAAGAATAAAACACAAATAAATGCATTCCTGTCGCCGTCACAGAGCAGTAAATGAAACGCCACCTCTTGCTGAGGAGGAGGAGGAGGAGGAGGAGGGGCGGGGTGAGCGAGGGGGGTGGTGGGCGGGGCCTGGATCGCCGTCTTGACCAATAGGAGGCGTTCGATGCAAACGAGGCCCACTGTAGAGCGCGTCACCGCAGCCGCAGAGAGAGAGCGGAGAGAGCGGAGAGAGTCTCGGCGCTCAGACTCTCAGACTCAGACTCTCTCAAGACTCACTACACACCCTGCGAGAGTCAGCGCTCACGTACCGCCGGGCTCCTACAACCACGTCACTCACACGTCCGAATGGCTTTTTAAACAGCGGGAGAACCTCACTTCTATTCAGATGCAGTGCTCTCTGACGCTTTGATAAGAGGATTTTATTTTTTTAAATTTTATTTTATATTTTCCACAGTCAAGAGAATAAAAGAAAAGAAAAAGGAAGAAGAAGGACAATGAAGTACAAAGTAAGTGCTCCGCTTGGTGATGCAATGAGATGAAGTAATCTGCTCGCTTGTGTAAGATGTGTGGACATCTTGTGAAGGACGCGTCTTAATTGATCATCTTCTGATCACTTTTTCCCTGACATAGCAGCAGGATGCAGGATAAGGAAACTTAAAACGTACTTAACACGTCTCTGAGGTTGCTAAATCACATTGCTTTGTGGATAAAATCCCAGGGTGTTACACTGAGAGATGGTGCCCTACATACATACATACATACATACATACATACAGACAGACAGACAGACAGACAGACAGACAGACAGGAATAACATGTTAAATACAGAATAATAATAATAATAATAAAAAAGAAACCTTGTCTTATTAGTCGTTATGTTATTACTACAGCATTACTGCAATCAGTGGCCATTAGGTCATTTTTTTTCTTTTTCTTTTTTAAATAGGCTGACAGACAAGACGTCACCTTGATGGACTATAATTGTGACTTAAAATGTTGGTGATGAGCGCACATGGGCAGTTTTAACGTATGACTGACTGGGTGACTGGTGTTGGTTGTCATGACACTGTTGTCCTCTCTCCTGGATGATCATTTGAACCACAGATGCACAGATGTGGTGTCTTCTCCTTTATCTCAAGTGAGGTCATAGTCTTTTTTTTTGCCCCTGAGACACTTAATTTAATTTAGTTTATTAATAATAATAATGGGTTTGGGGAGCCTTTCCCAGGGGCCAACCGTCTATCTTGGTCAGCTTGTCAAAGATCAGTAGAGTCCTCTGTGTTGATGACTAAAGGTTGAGTTATTTAGGTCTATTTTTAAAGCCTGGTCGATTTATTGAATTAATATACACCCGTGTCAACTACTTTGTCCTTTCTGGTCTCTATTGATCTATTACCGATGATGTCATAGCTCCTCTAATCAATGGGTGGGGGGGGGCAGGGGGGCGTTGTGTGTGTGTGTGTGTGTGCGTGTGCGTGTGTGTATGTGTAAGTTTAAAAGGTTGCCTGACTCACCCAGCCCCGGCCCTGGTGCCACATAGCACGTAACGCCAACACCACCACCCTAACACCACCCCAACACCACCCATATTTGGGGAAAGCAGCCCCCATTCTCCTGAGACCCCTCTGTCCTCTGTAGAGTTGGGGTTTGAGTTTGAGGTTTTTTTTCCGCTTCTAAGTTCAGGATAATGACACTTTTACGACGTCTTAAGGTTTGCTTGCTCTCCGGGGGCATTGAGTTAAGAACAGCCGTGCCTATTTGGATTCTGTTCTTATCGACTGGGTTTTGACTTGACGAAATAGAAAAGGGTATAAGGGGGGATATCGCCTTTTTTTGGTTCGTGTTGTTGCCAGTGGTGGACTTTGAGATTTGAGACTTTACACGCACACACACACACACACACACACACACACCCCCACACACACTTAGCAGTGCTTTCGGTTTGCTCACTGGCATCAGTGCAGAGACCAACATTTTGCATTTGATTCACTTTGGTAGAATGTGGAGGTGGTGGTGTTGGTGGTGGGGATTTTTTTTTTAAAAGTGGAGCTGCCGTTAGTCATGCTTATATTTTGAAAGGGTTCGCCGCCGAAGGTCAGGCAGGCCTTCCAAGTTTCCGTGGCCTTTATCTGTTTGTTAGGATCGGAGATGTCGGTCTCACATTCCTGCAGCCTCGGTGGCTCTGGACAGCTGCGGTAAACACAGGGCCCTACTCGAGGAAGCACAATACAGTACATACAACTGGCCATGTTGTTTAGTCTGCCTCAAAAACACATCTAGACATATATAGACGAGCTTAATCGCCTGTTGTGGCTCGTTGCCCCCTCCCGTCCGAAATAGAACATCAGAATATTGTTTTGTGAGGACAGCGGCCTAAATCACATCAATCATTTTCACACAACATTAACACGACAATTCCCTCCTTCTCACGGAGCGCCAACCTGGCAACCCAAAGGCCCCTCCTCCTCCAAGCCAAGCCAAGCCAAGCCAAGCACTGCGACTGCGTCTCGCCAGTTTTGTATTTGTGTTTTGTGTCTTTTGCTCCATTCTGTGATAACGTATCTGCTGCCTGAAGCAATACAGGAAGGGAGTGCGACACCAAGTGTGTATATAGAGAGAGAGAGAGAGAGAGAGTGAGAGTGTGTGAAAGAGAGACCTTTACCACTAACAGAGTCACACATTGTGAGGGGGAATATTCTCTGAGCATGTCGGCTCTAACTTTTCTCTTTTAACGCACTTCAACCAAGTCGCCATTCAATATTTACAACCCACAGCGGGCCGCGCTTCATGTCCTCTTAACCACTGGTCAATTATTAATAACTATATTCTATATTAAGTGTTGTTCCATGCTTTGTGTCAGGTGTCAAGTGCTTGTGTTGAACTCGGCGACGTAGTGACTCCGCCTCTGGCCCGCAGAGTGGCAGCCGATTGGTCGTGCAGGTGCGACGCTGCGACGCCATTGGCTGTCGGGCGTCGTGGCTTAAAAGCAGAGAGAGGGGCGCTTGTGACTCTCTCGCTCTCTCTCTCTCTCTCTTTCTTTGCCCGTCACTCTGATGTCGATCACCCCGAGCTCTCACACACACACACACACACACACACACACTCAGGGGCGAGTGTAAGGGATCCGCGTGGGCCTGGAAACATCAGAGGGATTAGGAGGCATTAGGAGGACCTAGGGGAGGACAGGCCTCAGGGGGGTGAGAGGATGGGGGGGGGGGGGGGGTGGACTCCCTCTCCTCCCACCTGACCACCTGTTTGAAGACACACATAGAGAGAGAGAGAGAGAGAGAGAGAGAGAGAGAGACACACACACACAGAGAAAGAGATGGAGAAACAGGGAGAGAGAGACAGACAGACAGACAGAGAGAGAGACGGAGAGAGACCCAGAGAGAGACAGGGAGAGGGAAACGGAGAGACAGAAAGAGTGAGAGAGACAGAGAGAGAGAGAGGGGGGTGGAGAGAGAGACAGAGATAGACACCGAGAGCGTGAGACAGAGACAGACCAAGAGAGGGAATGACACACACATACACACACATACACACAGACAGACAGACAGGCACGCAGGCAGACAGACAGCCCTGTGCCACCCGATGAGAGGGGGGGGGGGGGGGGGGGTTAGCCTGTCGGCCCTGAGGGAGAACCGGTTAAAAACAGACCCCTGGCTCCTCCTCTATACTCATATTTACTCTCCTCTCTCTCTCTCTCTCTCTCTCTCTCTCTCTCTCTCTCTCTCTCTCTCTCTCTCTCTCTCTCTCTCTCTCTCTCTCTCTCTGTGTCTTATGTAACAAGACCACAAATAGGCTAGCGCCGAGCTAACCCCGAGTCCTGGCCTCTGGTGTGTGTGTGTGGTGTGTGTGTGTGGTGTGTGTGGTGTGTGTGTGTGTGTGTGTGTGTGTGTGTGTGTGTGTGTGTGTGTGTGTGTGGTGTGTGTTGTGTGTGGTGTTCTTTCATTTCATTTCATTTCCCTCTCTTTTTCCAGTTTGCAAGCAGTGGTCCGAGCTAAAAGAGAGAGAGAGAGAGAGAGAGAGAGAGAGAGAGAGAGAGAGAGAGAGAGAGAGAGAGAGAGAGAGAGAGAAGAGAGAGAGAGAGAGAGAGAGAGAGAGAGAGAGAGAGATGAGAGAGAGGGACATATGAAAGGAACAGAGACAAAGAGAGAGAGATGAGAGAGTGAGCGATAGAGAGACATAAGAGATGGAGGAGAGGGAGAACCACATTGTTCTCTGTGCCAGTGACTGACTGAAGAGAGGGAGGGAGGGGGAGAGAGAGGGAGGGGGACAGAGAGAGAGAGCGAGAGAGAGAGGGGGGCGGGGGGGGTTGTGTGATTGTGAAAATGAAAAGGATAGGAAGTTAGGATGAGGAGGAGCGGGAGGAGGAGGGAGGAGGAGGAGGGCGGGAGAATTAGGAGTCTGTGGTGCTCCTCATGAGGCTGAGAACATTCCAGACTACCAAGGGACCAGGACATGGGTCCACCCCCCCACCCCACTCCTCACCCCCCCTTAGCTTTCTCATGAGTGTGTATGCAGCAGTCAGAGCACAACAGGATGCCACCGGGCCTGTGTGTGTGTATCTGTGTGTATCTGTGTGTGTGTGTGTGTGTGTGTGTGTGAGAGAGAGAGAGTGTGTGTTGTGAGTGGGGTTGATGAGTGTGCTTGGTGCATGACATGTGTGTGTGCGGTGTGTGTGTGTGTCTGTGTGTGTGTGTGTGGTGTGTGTGTGTGTGTGTGTGTGTGTGTGTGTGTGTGTGTGTGTGTGTGTGTGTGTGTGTGTGTGTGTTATCAGAATCAGAATCTCTGTCTAATCTCTGTTTAATATCCAATGTTATGCACCAATTTCCCAAAAACACATTCCTTGTTTGTAAAAACTAAGGCAATAAAGATTCTGATTCTGATTCTGTGCACACAGGCGGCGCACATGTGCATGTGTGTGGACGTGCGCTTATGAAGGCCGTGTCTGTGTGTATGTGTGTGTGCGCGTGTGTGTGTGCGTGTGCGCGTGTGTGTGCGCGTGTGTGCGTTAGCTTGCAGAGACAGCAGAGCGTGGCTCGGCTCTATTCACGGCGTCATCGGCTGACATCGGTGAACACACGGCGAACAGTGGTCTGTTGTGCTAGCGAGCCGTCCGCCGTCATCGTGACACGGGCTCACCTTTCACCAGGAGGCCGCCGCCAAGCTAAGCTAAAAGCCGCCACAAGTCACGACGTGGATTCACACTTCCAGAGCCGATAAGCCCGGTCTGTTAGCAAACACTGGGAGACATTGTTGTGACATCTCTCCATCACGTATACGGGCAGGACAAAAACAACCTTCCTTTTGCTGGAAATACTGGAAATATAAGCAGTCATCGAGAGTTCATTTGTCAATATGGCCTCAAATATGCCACCAATAGTCTGTCAACTTCCCTCCTGATTATCAGATCACCACCATGGCATCCGAAGCTCAGTGCCAACGTCCAAAACACACACAGTTCCCATCTCTGGCAATGCACACATTCCCGGCTTTCCCGAATAGCGGGAGCTGAGTTATTATGTGTGGAAGAGAGAGTTTTCTCCGGGCCCTCTGTGTGTGGTGAGTGAGTGAGGGCCCCTCAGTCCCCTGCTGGGCCCTCTGAGCGGGGCCAAAGCATTAGCATAAGAAAACAGTCCGTGGGGGCCGGCAGTCCAGCAGCCGAACGAAGAAGAAGAAAGAGAAGAAGAAGAAAGAGAAGAATGAGCGAAACGTTTCACTTGTCAGTTCTCTGCGGAAACACTTCGGCCACTTTTCAACTTGAGGAATCCCAGATGATACTGTTTGTTTGTTTGTTTGTTTGTTTGTTTGTTTGTTTGTTTGTTTGTTTGTTTTGTCAGTTAAGTTGTGTCTTAAGAGTTTTAAGTCGGTTCAAGTGAGCCCTGGGTAGAATCGGCCCCAGAATCCGAATCGGAATCACACACATCGCGCCCATGACGTGATGTGTGGTGTTTGTACTGGCGGCGGTGGGCTGCAGTTTAGAGACCCTTTCCTGCTCAGCATGGGGTCTCCGGGACTGTGCCTAGTAGTCGACGAGAGCGGTAGACTCCAGTCCTGCGCTCGAGTCTGTAGTCAAGATTCAGGCGAGAGAGAGAGAGAGAGAGAGAGAGAGAGGAGAAGAAAACACTGTAGTTATGAAAAACACAACCTTTAAATGTCATGAATTTCAAACGTCTGGCGGTGAGTGAAACACATACTGGTTCTGGTTCTGCGCGGAGGGCGAGACCCGAGACCAGAGACCCGGGTGATGGGTGATGATAGGCCGGCCTCTGTTGTTTGTTCGTGTTTGTGTCTCCGTGAAATCGCGGCGACAGGGACGGGCCAATCTGCATCTCATTGTCTGTCTGTCCCCACCCCGCCCCCCCCCCGGGTACGTAAAACCCTGGAAGGTGGCTGGCGATGCGGTGGTGCCATGGCAACCGGATGGCATCTCTCCGACTGGGAGGGATATATTTATATACGTATAGTCGCACCGCTTCCAGGGATTAGCCTCCTCCGCCGCGGTCTCCCAGAGGGATTGGGAATGAGGCGCGCGGGCTGGCTAGAGCCTCGCTTGGCATCCGGGGAGGGATATATTTATATACGTATAGGCGCACCGTCCAGGGATTAGCCTCCTCCGCCGCAGTCTCCCAGAGGGATTGGGAATGAGGCGCGCGGGCTGGCTAGAGCCTCGCTTGGCATCCCCTGGGTCTCCCCCAAATCCCTGTCTGTCCCTCCCCCACTCCCTACATTACTTCTGGCTCTCCTGGTTCTCCCTCCCCCTCCCTCCCCTCCTCCCTGCCTCCCTCTCTCTCCTTCCCTCCTTCCCTTCTCCCCTCTCCTCCCTCCCTCCCCCCCCACACGCTCTTGCAAACTTGTTTACTTGTTTACTTCGCTTCTTCTTTGTTTATTCTTCCTTCCTTCTCTTCTCCCCTCCCCCCCCCTCTCCTCTCCTCCTCCTCCCTCTCTCCCCTCCTCCCCTTCCTCTCCTCCTCCTCCTCCTTCTCCTCCTCCTCCTCCTCCTACCCTCTCCTCTCCTCTTCCCCTCCTCCTCCTCCCTCCCCCTCCTTCCTCCCTTCCTCCTTCCTCCTCCTCCTCTCCTCCCTCCTCTCCTCCTCTCCCCTTCTCCCCTCCCCCTCCCTCTTCCTCACCCCTCCTCCTCCTCCTCCTCCTCCTCCTCTTCCTCCCCTCCCACTCCTCCCTCCGCCTCCCTCCTCCTCTCCCCTCCTCCTCCTCCTCCTCCTCCTCCTCCTCCTCCTCCTCCTCCTCCATCTCCTCTGTCTGTCTGCGGCTCTGCCAACACAGCCCCACAGTGTGTCGTCGTCAGGCAGCCTTGGCGTGACTTGCAGATTCTCCTTTACAAACACAGCGGTTAGTCAACGTGGCCGGCGACCACCCCCGTCGCTGGTTCTTCTTCTTCTTCTTCTTATCTTCTTCTTCGTCTTCTTCTTCTTCTTCTTCTTCTTCTTCACACCATCCCATACTTAAAAATACTTAAAGCCGACCCCCCCCCCCCCCCCCCCATAGCTCCCATGTCCGGTTTTAGATTTACGTCCCGGACTTTTCAAAGGCTCCAGGTTTGGGAGTCGGGTGGGGGGCGGGGGGGAGACGTATTTAGCCGAGGTCGTCCGGACGCTGAGTTACCGGAGAGGAGCAGGGGATTGCACAAGGAGGGAGGGAGGGAGGGAGGGAGGGAGGAGTTGGTACGTTCCAATCATTTTTTGCCTTCCTTCAGTTGACCTCAGAACCCCGAATTGTGACCCCGGAGGAGCTGAGGAAGCAATGAACACGTCTACTACTACTAGACGGACACACGACGCACTCTGGAGGAGAACTACGACGACATACTGTACATACTGAACGTCCTTAGATGTTGGTACTGCGCTCAGAATGGCAGTTCTATTAACCTTGCAACTATGAATGCTTGAAACTATAAGTGTGCTACGTGCTCCGCTGTGTTTTCCCCAGTAGATAATAATGTTAATGTTCATGACATGTGGTTGTTTTTATCACAACTTCTACCGCTCTCTCGTCACGGATAAGAGTTTAACTCCAGTCTCTAAATATAAAGTCACTGAGGATGTGGCTGCTCTTTAGAATGCAAAGTTCTAACACCGCAACTGATAACACATCGCTGACTCCTCCGGGCGGAATGATACCGCGCGCTTGACTCACGCAGCTAGCACGACTCGCGCGCTATCATCTCCTGTCTTCAGATAGCGGCTCATCGACGGAATCACGCTAGCACGGAAGGCGAGCTGTCCATTAATTAGATCTGCTGCTGATATCTCCCAGCATGCATTGCTGGCGTCCTCAGGGACACACAGCGCGACGCGACACAAACAACGCAACGCGGCCGCCTTGGGATTGCTGGATTGCAGTTGTTGCCATGACGACGCTGAGTGTTTGGATGTTGTGGCTCTGGCGCTGGGAGTCTGGGTGTGGGTGTGGAGCGGTCCCACTCCCACATGCATGCATCCGCCCGGTGAATCACTCACTGACTGCTCACTGCTGCGCCGATACGGATGAGCAGCGGTTCTTCTGGGGGGGGGGGGAAACTCAGAAACGGACGACAACAACAACATGCTACGGTGATCTGAGCGATGCGGACGAGCAACACAATCACACGGTTCTCGAGAACGTCGACTCTTAGAGAGGGGGGTCCTACTCCAGGTCCCCGTCCTTTTGCCCCGCCTCCCCCCATTCCCGACATCTGTTCAACCACCGGAGGAATTTCGGCACGACCGCGACGACACAACACGGCACGACACGGCCGACGGGTCACGTGATCGCACGGGGCGGTCGGGAGCGCTCGGCTAATTAGCTGTTGATTCACGACGGCGCTTTAAGTGTCTGTAACCGCGAGGCGGGTGTCGATTTACGGAGGCGTACACAAGGCGTCCGTCAATGTCGCTCGAAGGGGGCGGGGCGTGGTGGCGGGGCCTCAACAGGGGCCTCGGAGAAGGAGAGGAAATAATTACACAACGCCGGAAAAAAGTTGGAGAACGTCGACGTTACGAGACGGAACGCTGGCCGGCGTTGGGTCCGCTGCTCTCTGCTTTCTTCTTTTTCTTCTTCTTTTTTGACTTTTCTTTCTGCAGAAATAGACGAGGGGAGTTTTCACCCAAGCCTGCTGTACAATTAGAGAGGGAGGGAGGGAGAGAGAGAGCAGGAGAGAGGGAGAGGGAGGGGAGAGAGAGAGAGCGGGAGAGAGGGAGTAGGAGTGAGAGAGGGATGGAGGGAGGGAGAGAGAAAACCAGAGGAAGAAAGAGAGGAGAAGAGGGGAAGAGAGAGAGAGAGAGGGGATAGAGAGAGAGGAGAAAGAGGGAGAGAGAAAAGAGGAGAGAGAGGAGAGAGAGAGCAGAGAGGGAGAGAGAAGGAGGGGGAGGGAGAGAGAGAGCAGAGAGGGAGAGAGGAGGAGAAGAGAGAGAGGGAGAGAGAAAGAGAGGACAAGAGGTTTGGAGAAAGAGAGGGAGAGAGAAAGAGAGTGGAAGAGAGGAGGAGAAGAGAGGGAGGGAGGGAGGGAGGAGGAGAAGAGAGAGGCTGTAATCAGTGCGTCAGCTCGCTGTGCCTGAAAAACTCTCTCAAATGAAGAAATTACCATGTAGCAGGACTCTGAGAGCGTTCCCACGGGTCGGTCGTACCCCACAGTCCCTTCCTCTCCTCCCCTCCCCTACACCCCCTTTCTCCCCCCCCACCCCCCCCCCACACACACACACACACACACCACACAACATCACTGTCCATTTAGTTGAACTGCCTCTCACCCGGGTCGCCCCCCCTCACACACACACACACACACACACACACACACACACACACCCACACACACACACACACACACACACACACACACCACTGGCTCCTCAGCACCTCAGCTCAGCTTCAGCTCAGTTCAGCGCGTTACTATAATTATTTTCTATATTTACCTGACGTGGAAATGAGGCCAGATGAGTGTGCTGGTTCACCCACCCACCACCACCCGTGCTCCACCACCAACCACCACCCACCACCCATCTACCCATCCACCCATCCACCTAATCCCCACCTCCACCACCCCTGCAGTTTGTGTTAGAATGGTACGGTCCTGGAACCCCTCTCCCACCCACCCGCCCAGTCACGATGCACCTGGGATGTACAGGAATGGTGCCGATTGTGTGTGTGTGTGTGTGTGTGTGTGTTTGGTGGCCGGCTTAAATGGCCTCACCTGGCCCCGTTAGAGTCCTTGGGGTGGGCGGGGCTACAGCCTCACCTGGCCTGAGTTAGAGTCTGGGGGTGGGCGGGGCTACAGCCTCACCTGGCCTGAGTTAGAGTCTGGGGGTGGGTGGGGCTACAGCCTCACCTGGCCTGTGTTACTGTCTGGGGGTGGGCGGGGCTACAGTCTCACCTGGCCTGAGTTAGAGTCTGGGGTGGGGCTGCACACCTGTGGACGGTGCATTGGCTAATCAGTGCACCACAGGTTAAGTCCGCCACCAGCACACACACTCACACTCAGGAGAGCGCTAGCATGCTAGCAGAGGGTCTGCTAGCGCTGTCTGCCATTTCGCTTCACCTGCACCCTGTTGCAATAAACCAGACTTTCAACACCCCACCCGACCGCAGGGAACCTCCACCTGACCCGACGTGTGTGTGTTGGTTGGATACTTTGCTGCCTGCAACGCTTGTTTACAGCAAACACACACATACACACACACACACAGGCGCACGCGTGTGTGTGTGTGTGTGTGTGTGTGTGTGTGTGTGTGTGTGTGTGTGTGTGTGTTTGACTCTTTAGCCGGTGAGCTGTTACTGTTACTGTGTTCGTTGCCATGGCGATGTGCAGTGGTCGGTGTGTTGGCGGCCGTGTGTCGGCGTGGTGCGGTCGTGAATTGGGGCTTTTCAGCACTGGCCCCCCCCCGCCCGCCCATCTCCACCCCCCTGCTAAGTCCGTCCTATGAGTGAGCTCATTCACCCCACGCCGCCACACCACCACCACCACCTCCACCCTCACGAGAGCCACACATTCCCCCAGAGGGAGAGAGGGCCAAAGCCGCCCACCCAGAGAGAGAGAGAGAGAGAGAGAGATGGAGAGGGAGAGAGGAGAATATAGGGGGAGATGGAGAGAGAAAGAGAGTTGATGAGAGAGAGAAGGAGAGAGAGAGAGAGAGAGAGAGAGAGAGAGAGAGAGAGACTACCGAACAGTATGAAAGGTGGGGCTTTCCTTTCAGTGGAAACGTTACGCAATGATCCATGTTTTTATGTCCTGAGTGGCTAGCAGCAGCTCTCTCTCTCTCTCTCTCTCTCTCTCTCTCTCTCTCTCTCTCTCTCTCTCTCTCTCTCTCTCTCTCTCCCTCCCTCTCTCTGGGTACACATGGTCAGGACGGAGGCTGCTAGGCTATTTGTGCTGCGATGAGACACCGGTGGAAAGTACTCTGTTTGCTGTCTGGGGGCCCCACCTTCCTCCCTCTCTCCCTCTCTCTCTCCCTTTCTCTCTCTATCTCTCTCTCTCGCTCTCTCTCCCACCCCCACACACACACATTCTCTGGAGACCCCCTTGGACCCAGGTCTAGTTCTGGTGGTCTGGGGGTCTGGGGTCTAGACTCTGGTGTTCTGGGGAATAATTCTGTGGGTCTGGGGAATGGTTCTCCCTCTCTCCCCCCCCCCCACCCAGGTGTGAGATGGGACAATCTAGCCGTGTACAGTTTCCTTCCACGTCGGGTAATGAGAAAAACATGGCCGCTTCTCCGAGGCTTGTCCAGATGTTGCCATGGACGCAAACGAGACCCCCAACAAGGACCCTGCACAGCAACACCAGACTGTCTGGCTCATGTGTGTCTCTGTGTGTGTGTGTGTGTGTGTGTGTGTGTCTGTGTGTTTCTCTGTGTGTGTGTGTGTGTGTGTGTGTGTCTGTGTGTTTCTCTGTGTGTGTGTGTCTGTGTGTTTCTCTGTGTGTGTGTGTGTGTGTCTGTGTGTGTCTCTGTGTGTGTCTGTGTGTTTCTCTGTGTGTGTGTGTGTGTGTGTGTGTGTCTGTGTCTTTCTGTGTGTGTCTGTGTGGATGTGTGTGTGTGTGTGTGTTCATCTGACCCTCTGGCCTTACACTCTCTATCAACAATAGTGACAGAAAATACTAGTTTTTGACGGACAGCTCAGATTAAAAGACAACAATTTGCAAACAAACAACCCGTTTAGAACAAAATTACAACGAGATGAGAGACTTATTTTACACTGAGAATGCTAACGGAGAGGAGTTAATGCTAAAGGAGTTAAGTCCAATCCTAAACCACTTATTATTGTAACCTCCCCCCCCCCCCCCCCCGTTGCCAAAACCGCCATGTTTAATCGTGCGGAGTACTGCGGAGATTCTGGAACTTTCCCCCCCGTCGTGCTGCTTGGTTGAAAGACCCTACATTGCACTGCACTGCACTGCACTGCACCGCACCGCAGTGGCCCTGAATGTCTGGGGGCTCTGAGCAGCCTGTGAACCATCTCTTCCTGGAAGCCTCGGGGCTCCCAGGGTGAGGATAGACATGTGAAGGGCTCCCGATGTGCCTCACTGCCTCCCTTCCTGCCTCCCTGCCTCACTTCCTTCTCTCCCCTCTCCTGTCCGTCCCTCCCTCCCTCCCTCCCTGCCTCCCTGCCCACACTGACAAATGACAAACACATGTGTTTACGGGCACTGGGAGAAGTGTGTGTGTGTGTGTGTGTGGGGTGATGGTGTGATGGGGGGGTAGTCAGCTCTCTGTTTAGGCCGACGCCCCCCCCCCCACCCCCCCAGTGTTCTAACGCCCAGCGGTAATGGCCGGGTTCACCTGCTCTCCGATTACATGTGTGCTGCATGACCGGCAACAAACTGGAAAACAAACACGCGCACAAAGGAAGGGAATCCCGCGGGCGCTTTTAAGTGGCGACTTCAAAGTTCCAGAGTAGACAGACTTCGTCTTGTCTTTTAGATTTTTTTCATAGGATGACGAAGCCGCGTGGAAGCAGTTTGATAGCATCTCCCCGCTCGGAGATATAGCTTCCGAGATTCTTCGATGTCTTGCTGTGAGGTCTCTTTTATTACTGATGAACACCTTGTTGTTGGCGTGTCAACGCATTCTCGTTAAAATTCTATTGAAGATAGCTATTACTGGTTTTGCTGGCTATTACATTATTGCCTATTGCTTATTTTGTGTCTATTTTCTATATATTCTTTTGCATTTTTGTAGAATTTCTTCTGTGTTATTACTCTCTGTTTAATGTTCAATGTTAGGCACCAATTACACAAAAACACATCCCTTGTTTGCAAAAACGAAGGCACAAACATAGCGACGATATCTTTTGCTTGCGTTGTTGTTGCGTCGGAAAACGCGAGGACTTGTCGCGCTGTTTAATAATGTCGTACCTCGTCAAACGTAGTAAAGAGAAATCCTTCAGACCACCGTGTAAAAGTGAGTTTAGTCTGCTAGCTCTGTGGTTCCAGCGGCAAACATCAACGACAGCAGCTGTATGAAAAGTGTTTGCTGAAGTGGCTTCAGTTTCCTTCCACCGAACTGAACTCGGAGAGTCCGGCAGCAGCAGCAGCAGCAGCATCGGCGGCAGCAGCTGGATGCAGTTTGCCGAACGGATGAAGTGATGATGACACCGTACTCCTAGCAGTTAGCCGCGCTTCCGCTGACTGAAGCTCGCTAACGGGACACCAGATAAAAAAGGTGCTTACTCATCCTAACGAGCTCCGACTCCATCCCGACACTTGTTTGGATTGGGTCCGTGCTATTTCTGTAACCCCCCCCCCCAAGAAAGTAAACTCTTACAAACAGTCGTTTATACGATACTGTCCAATGGTGAGGGGGAGAGAAAACCACTTCCCTAGCGCTGTTATCTCTCCCCTAGCTCAGTACCGCCGAAGCTGGGCTAACCGTACCACAAATGTTTCTTCTCGTTCGTGTCTCCCTGTTGTCAGAGCACAGATTCTCCTTGTTTTGCCGGGTGATTAGACTCTGGGATCACTGTAATCAGGCCAGGCGAGGGAGTCTGTCTGTCGTCGTGTAATGATGGGAGGAGGAGGAGGAGGTGGAGGAGGAGGAGGAGGAGGAGGACGCGAAGAACTGTGCTTCAGCCTCGCTATCAAACTGTGGCATCGCAACGATGACACATCGCTTCTGGATCGACAACACAACCTGACGTCGCGGGTCTATTGTCTATTGACACGCCTTCACGCGGTCATCCATCATCTCTAAACATAGGAACGCTGTCGTCTGCATCGCAACAACATCGACAAAACACCAACACCCTATCAGGGGAGTGAGACATTCACTCTCCGCAGAATCAGTAGCTAGCAAGCTGGTGTTAGTGCCGTCTTGCTTGCGCAGCCAGACAGCGGCTGTGATTGGGTCATCAAGATCCGCTCTCATTGGTCAACGATGACCTCTCAGGTCTTTGACTCGAGGCCTGTTGCAGCCCAACATCTAGCAGCAGGGGCGTAGCAGCGTAGCAGCAGTATCCACACACTGCCAGCGGGTTCCCTCTTGGTTTTAATAGCCGTCTGTCTCAGTCCTCCTGACTCCCGACACATGTTAGCATTTTGCACCCAAACTAGCCGTACTCAGCACAACAACAGGGCTATGAACCAGTTTAGTGTCGCTTAATAGCCGAGCGTAATAGCTTAGTAGCTACGCCCCGGTGCAGGAGCCTGAGTGGGCAGCAGTGGTGCAGGACCGGATAGTGGTGGTGGTGGTGGTGGTGGTGGGTGGGGCTGAGGTGGAGGGTCGTGGGACTTTTCATTTGGGTGTTTCCTACTAATGGCCCGTGACATAACCGTTGTTGTTGTGAGACAATAGCCAGGCAGACCAGACCATGCTGAGCTGATATCTACAGTTCCCAGCGGGATGCCAGGTTCCCATGGGAACAGGGGGACAGGGAAGGTCGCCCAGGTAGGACTGTCTGGGATAAAAACACAGCGGAGGAGAAATAATCTTCACGGAAAAAAAACAGCACAGCCGGTTCCTTCCTGGTTCCTTCCTGGTTCCTTCCTGGTTCCCACGCGCGACAAACCAGAGACCAAGCGTTGTTCAAAGAGAATTCCACCACAAAGTGAGTTAGGTTCGGGAGGTTTTGGGAACGTTTGCCTCAGATAAAAGTGTGTTATTATTTGAGTGTGTTGAAAGGTGCTCCCGGGACTCAAGCCTTGGGGTTGTTCTCCCCCCCCCCCTCCACATGTGCCGCAGACGTGAGGAACCCGGTCTGGGTCCCGGTGGGGCCCAGCCTCAGATGATCCGATACGGGTGATTTTTCAGGCCACAGAGGCCTCAGCATGTGGAGAGACGACGGGTTTATGAAGACGTAAAGAAAGCTGATCTGAGATCTGCGGTGTTTCTCGTGGCACCCTCCTCCTACGGAGTGCTCTGAGGCTTTGGACCGGCGTTCGTTTTGTGCCATGAGTGCGTTTCCTATATTTTCCTGCGGATTAAATCCTCGAGGCGTTTTAAATGAAATGTCAAAAGCAGCGGTGGTGGCAGATGATAGCAAAGCTGGCAAAACTGCTTTGGGTTTTCGCTTCTGAAAATGTTACAACCTCAATCAGAGTTAGTTTCCTTGCGGGACGCAGGGAAAAGAGCCTTGAGTTTAAATCCGTCTTATGCAAGTCACAGAGATCATATGGGAAAATCTCTCCTAATCCTCAGCTAGCATTAAACTGCCGTAGAGCGCCGAGGAGGAGGAGGAAGAGGAGGAGGCGGAGGAGGAGGAGAGTGCCCGTCAACATCGGTCCTAGCGGTGGTGGGGGGAGCACACTGTACGAGACGCCGTAGGGGGAATGCAAGCGCGATACGCATGAGCGCCGCCAAATTAGCGCTAATCGCCTCTCGCATACAGAGCGGTGTCCTTCCCGGCGTTTTCCCTTTTTAATCTCTCCAGATCTGAGGTTTTTAGGTCCTTTATCTCCGGACCATTTGCAAGCCTGTTAGGTAGCCGGTGGCCCTGAGCGCTGCCCTGGCCCGGGCAAAAATCTGATTAGGTTCCCATCACTCTGAGAAGACATCTGGCGCCGCGCCGGAGGCTAAAGCAATTTGCATCGTAATTACGTAAGTAACGCGTGGGGAAGTACTTTAGCGCGGGATTATCCGCCACGGCTAATGTCAGTGTGCCGTGGAAGTTTCGCGACGATAAACTTCGGGGTTTCCTTTAGGGTTTTTTGGGTATTTTTCGGAAAATTAGCCGCGCTCAACGTTGTTTCGCACAAACGGCGCCGGGGTTATGAATCACGTCAGCGCCGGTTCACTTAATAGCCAAGGAGGGTTTCCCGTCAGTTGAATAACAGCTAACTCCTGACACATGTTGTCGTACCGTTCTCCGAAAACCGTAGCCGTAGCCTACTTAGCAAAAAAACGGGGCTAAAAATAATGACTGATGAAAGCACAGCTCAATAGTTAATACGGTTTCCTCTGGGCTCCTGGGGCACTTGGGCCCCAAAAATAGCCACGTTACACAATAGCCCAACAGAGCTAGCGAGCTACATCAGCTAGCATCACAGCGACAGTTCCAGAGGTCGCCGCTAACGTTGCTAACGACGCTCTTCTTCTTTTGTGTGTTTTTTTTTTTCAAGAACCTGATGGCGAAGGCGCTGTACGACAACGTGCCCGAGTCCCCCGAGGAGCTGGCCTTCCGGAAGGGCGACATCCTGTCCGTCATCGAGCAGAACACGGGCGGCCTGGAGGGCTGGTGGCTCTGCTCGCTGCACGGCCGCCAAGGCATCGCCCCCGGCAACCGCCTCAAGCTGCTGATCGGCCCGCTGTTCGAGGCGCAGGCCAATCAGCACC
>PIJE02001406.1:125063-135426 GCA_002895965.2 Coryphaenoides rupestris
CGAAGCCACATAGCCCAGCGGAGCAGAACGGAACACATGGAAAAAGGCAGCAACAGCACAAAACTAAACTGGGAGAGTTCTGTGTTTTGTATTTCTGGTCTGCCCAGTCCAGCTGCAGGACTGGGTCTTCTCTCGCTCTCTGTTCTGTTCTAAACTGGTAGACTGGTAATATAAAGCCGGGTTAAAGACACAGGCAGCGACGGGCCGGGTTTGACTTGGCGAGGGGAAGCAGTGAACGTCTTTCTGCGCTTCATACTTTTCCATTCTGACGGCGAGGAGGAGGACGGTGGCGGCTGGACCGTGTGTGTGTGTGTGTGTGTGTACGTGTGTGTGTGTGTGTGTACGTGTGTGTGTGTTGTGTGTGTGTATATTTCGAGGTCCGAGGGGCCGGTTCGCCTATAAAAGAACGCTGAGTTTTGTTGTTGCTTCTCTCTTTGGTTAGATATCACGGAGTATAATCACAGAGGAAGAAACACAAACTAAATATATATATATATACTGTATATATATATATATTGTACTTCCCTTGCAGCGTGTTCTCTAGTGCAAAGCGAGACAGCCGGCTAACATACGAAAGTCCTCCAATAAACACACAAGGCTTGACTGTTCTTGTTCTTTATTGAAGGCTTGATTCTTTGTGTTATTATTTGTAAAACTAACATTAGCGATAGAAACATCCATCAGTACACAAGCATTAACATCTGCATGTAAAGCTACGCACTATACACACACACGCAAATCCACAAAGTATATTATTATATTATGCAAAGTATAAAGTAACGACGGTATTGTATAATAACTCAACCATAGCAACCACAGCAGCTACAAGTCACAGAGCACATGTGTGTGTGAGTGGGTCTGTGTGTGTGTGTGTGTGTGCGCGTGTGTCTCTCTGTGTGTGTGTGTGTGTGTCTGTGTGCGTGTCTGTGTGTGTGTTTCTCTGTGTGTGTGTGTGTGTGTGTGTGTGTGTGTAAAACAAGACAGAGATATCGAGGAGTAAACAAGGCGTCTGATGGCAGTGTGCAGTTAAAAGGAGGGGTGGTTTGGGGGGCAGGGGGTCTCACCGAGCAGCAGCAGCAGCAGCAGCAGCAGGATGTTTGTCATTAGCCTGCTCCAGTGGGGGTTGGGTTGGGGGGGGGGGGCGTTTACACAATTAATGAGACTGAAAATGACTCATTCTCCTTCCCCATCCTCTCCTTCCCCATCTCCCCTGACTGACCGCCCCTCACTGCTCGCCGCTCGCCCCTCACTGGGCTGTGTCGTGTCTCGCCGTCATAACATATTTTATTGCTACTTTTTAATTAGACTGCGTCATTCGTAGCATTATGGGTTTTCATAATTAGACAGATGTCTATGATGGTCTGACAATAATACTTAATTGTCAAATGTGTTTTGAGCCACCTCGTATCTGGAAAGGAATAATTGGACAAACATTTATATTGAACAACAAAAAGTAATGTAATGTTTAATGCTAACAGTCTCTGCAAACGCCTGTTGTGTTGTTTTCTAGATGGCATCCAAGTTTGAGGCCTGTTTCCAATCAGGCTTATGTTTTGTAGACCTATTTGTCAGGTGTCTCTAACTTGTTTGCAAGCAGTATGACAATGGTAGCCTAATCCTAACCCTTCTACCATAATGGGAAGTGTGTTAAATCATTGCTACTATTAATACTAGGCCTATATTACTATATTATGTAATTATTATTCTTTATGCTTACTTTTATGTGGTAATTCTGTCATGTTTATTGATCTACCAATATGGCATCTTGCTCATTTACAGTAAGTTGGCTAATAAAGCTAATAGCCCAATATAGATATTTTCCCACAGCCTCTAGGCAGGCTAGCCTGTATGTGGTTAACTGGGCCAACCGCTCACACTCCTCCTGCTCTCACCCGCACTTCAGACCCTGGTGGGGCCACAAGGGAAGCCTGCAGACCCTTTTCACAGAGGCATCATTGTAGGACAAACACAGGTGTCACTCATAACACTGGTTATGGGTCTGCTACTTTTATGTACCAGTACTTTTATGTAGTAGATACTGTATAGCTTCACTAGTGTAGTCTACTACTGGTTCATAAAAGGAGCAGAGCCATTATTGGTATAATGTGTGGCCCCTGTGTCTGTCCTGCGGTGACAACCCTGCCTCTATGTTAAGTGTCAAAGCTCTCTGCTTACCATAGCCTGGAGGATATGACTCATTATATGTACTGTAAATACCACGTCAAACTACGGGAGGCCTACGTTTGTCAGCACTCCTCACACAGCTCCACATCCACGTACAGTATGTGGATGACAGTCACAACGCGCTTCCCGTCGGGTCCGTGGGTTCGCTGTCGAACGACCGGGCGAAACAAAGCGCTTTAAATGGACATCACTGACCGTGGCCTACAGTGACGTGATCAAGGGTGCAGCCGCGCAGCCCGTCTCCTTGCTAGAGCCGCTCCAGGAGTGGAGTGGCTCTGTTTCGTCCTCTTACCTAATAAGCGTCGCTATGGAAACCCGGAGCGAAAGTAGCTGCTAATTTCCCCGTGTGTTGCTGGTGGAGGCTCGCCACCACAAGTCAAGTTGGACAGCAAACACACAATCCCATTAAAGACATGCGTCTCGCTGGCCCAGACGCACGGGGGCTGCAGCCCATCAGGTCGTGTTGATTCCCCTTGTTACCGCTCTGTCTGCACAGATGACGTGTGTGTTACTGCCTGGGGATCGGCTACACACGCACGCACACACACACACACACACACACACACACACACACACACACACACACACAATCCATAACAAGTCTCTGGACCATGTGTGTGTGTGTGTGTGTCACACACACACACACGCACAAGACGCACACATGTACAAGACACACACACGCACAGGACGCACACGCGCTTGCACACACAAGTCACACACACACACACACACACACACACACACACAAAACACACACACACTTACTCCCAGCAACAACAACAACCCTTCTGGAGCTGCTGCCGAAGGGACTTCAGTCCGGGTTTAAACCCGAACCCGAACCCAGTCTGAATCTAGTTCAAACTGGTTCCCCATTCATACAGGTCCCCCACCCCTCCCCTCCTCCTCCTCCCTTTCTAAGCTATATTTCAAGCGCGACTCGACCCCCCCCGGCACCCCATGAGCTCACTGTTGACGTTGAGACGGCGGCGCCTGCAAAATAATACGCTGGGAGAAGCTAGCTGACCCCCCCCACCACCGCATAACAGAGCGCGCGCCGCGGATGCTAAGTCAACAGCACCGCCGCCACCTCAAACGCCCGTGAGTCATCTCGCTCGCCGCTAGCCGCCGCACAGCTACAGCGAACTCCAATATGGCCGCCGAGGGAGCTGCTAGCCTGGCACACCTGAGTGGTGACTCTCAGGTGATGTGATGTCATCGCCGCTCCTCGGCCGGCTCCTCCTCCTCCTCTGTTCCCTGCACCTCGGGGGGGTTAGGCGGGCAAATATTTACCCGGCGGTGATTATAGGAGCGTCACGGCCGTCGCCGCCGCCCGCCACCCGCCGCCCGAGCATGCTGGGTAAACACACACGGGGCGCGGGTTAAGCACCGGTGTGTGTGTGTGTGTGTGCGTGTGTGTGTGAATGAATGTGTGTCATAGTTCGGAGAGAGAGAGAGAGAGAGAGAGTACTTGACTCGTTCTGACCAAACATGAACTCGTGGAATCCAGACCCGGAGATAAAGTGAAGTAGGAACCGTGAGTCCTAGGAACCGCACGTTTCCTGGTTCATTCGAAACGCCAGCAAAGTCCAGAAGAGATCGTCGCCTTCTTCTTCTTCTTCTTCTGCGTGCGGGAGGGGGTTGGGGGAGGGGTGGAGGGGTGGAGGGTGGGTGGTGTGTGGGTGGGTGCTGGGTGGGTGGGTGGGTGACTCACTGCATGCATTAAAGCGTAGGTTTCAGACTCCCCCTCCCCACGGGGCTGATGTATGTAAACGCACAGGAATGCCAGCGATGAGCACCTTTAAATCACTGACGGGTGAGGAAGGGTGGAGGTACGGGTGGTGGGGGTGGAGGGGAGGTTGGGGGGAGTGTGCGGTGCAGGACTTATGAGAACCATATGGAATTGTGATGCAGTGACTCCTCTCTCTCAATGGCATTCCTTTCCTTACTAGGCGGTGTGTACTCTCTCCCACTCTTCCTCGTCAACCACCACCACCACCACCTTGTCTCCATTACTCCACACACACACACAGACACACACACACACACAGACACACACACACATACAGACACACACACAGACACACACACACACACACACACTTTTTTTCCACACATGGCACAGGTCAGACACAGGGTATCGGGGTGGGGGGGTGAAAAGTTTCAAGACACCGGCAAACGGAAAAACGGGCGGATTTGGGAAAAACATCGGAAAACAAACAATCCCTCGATCGTAGTAGTAGGAGTCGCTTTTTTTTTTCCGGCTCGTTCGTCTCGGCCCCCGCTCCCCCACGCGGCGACAACGCACGAGGGGCTTCACCTCGCCGGCTGCCGATTGGCTCTCGTCTCGTGAGTCATGTTGTATTGTTAGACTCACCCGCCACCCTCCCTCCCCTCCCTCCATCCTCTTCCTCCCTCCCTCCCTCCCTCCCCCTCCCCAGGGACATCTTGTTGTGATCTAGCCCCGGTTCGTTTCCGGGACTTTGTGGCTTAAAAGGTTCCTGGCTCCTGTGAGCCTCCGTCCGGGCACACAGATTAGAAGCAGGAAGGCATTAGGAAGTGATATCATTATTATTATTATTATGATTATTATCATCATTATTATTACGATGGGATATATTTAGAACATAGTGGAGATGACGGACTCTGTGAGACACGCTCTCTGACTCGGAGACATGGAGTTCCAGGAACTCGCTAACTCCATCATCATGTGTTGTTGAAGAGATTGACCCCAGGAGGTCTCTGTGCTGATACTGGGGAGGGGGAGGGGGAGGGGGAAGGGGGTGGACATTCCGAACATTCCCATCTCCGTCTGACGCAACAAGGAATCTCCGAAAGTCCGAAACGTTTTTTCCGCGAAGAATAGGACACGGAAGTGGCCGTGGGGAGGGGGTGAGGGGAGGAGAGGGTTGGAGAAAGTGAAGATAGAAATAAAAAATATGGAAAACACTGGAGAGAGAAGGAGAAGGAGGGGGGAGAGTAAACCGCGGGCAGCAAACGTTTTTTGACAACTTTGAGTGTGTTGTGTTCGTTTTGAGTGAAAGGGAAAGCGAGATTCGGCGAGGCCATACTCCCTCCGCTACCCGAGGCTGACCCTCGGCGGAACTTTTGTGCCGAATCGGTTTAGATTGAAACAAAACAAACGACCCGCCAGACGTCAAACTCTCCGGAGTTTACGCAAACTTGCGGCCGTTAGATTAAGGAATGATTACACTAACGACGGTGGCCGCGTTTAGGCGAAGGTCACGGAATCCGGTTCAGCGGTGGTTACTTGCGTTTCGTTAAGGTCGTTAAGGTACGGGTTTGTTTTTTGCCGTGGGCTGTGGGCAAAGTATGTTTGAGAGATGGTTGAAGCCGAAATTTTGCGGGAACCCTCTGGCACAAACAAATTGCCAATCACGGGAAAAAATGCCAACATCGGGAAAAACAGAACCTGGAATGTGCATCGTGCGTTGTCGATGTCGGGCGGTTTTGGGTAGCGATCCCCAAAGTGTTCTAGCGTGTCTCGCGAGTCCTTTTAAGGGTCAGGGTAAGGTTCTGGTTCTAGTGGTGGTGGTGGTGGTGGTGGTGGGGGCGGGGGGCGGCAGTGGGAGTGGGAGTGGAATGGAACACATTGCGGGCCCCAACCACCAGAGAAAGTCTGTTTAGTGACAAAGATGGCTGCCTAATGTGCTGCTAATGTGTATTTAGACGGCCTCCGGGAGGGCTTTCTCTCCGGTTCCCGCTCCGGGGCGCTCCGGGTCTGAGCTGTACCCTGTGGTTTTGGAGGAGAGAGGCCTCGCACAGCACCGCACAGCAAGGCCTCCAACATGGGGGAAAAACAGAGAGGAGATTGCAGGGCTTTGCTTTGCTTTGCTTTGCTTTGCTTTGCTTTGCTGGCAGAAAGACCATCTGAGGGTTGTGTTGTGTAAGAGCAGCAGCAACACTGGCACTCGTCTCTTTACTCACTGGACGACTTGAGGAAGGAAGAGAATCTAATTCAATGACAAGAAGGGAAGGGAAACGTGTGTGTGTGTGTGTGTGTGTGTGTGTGTGTGTGTGTGTGTGTGTGTGTGTGTGTGCGTGAGAGTTCACCAACACTGGAGATAGGAGGTGAAGGGTGAGCCTTGTGTGAATGTGTCACGACAGATATACGGTTGGACAGTTGTCTTTTAAGACAGAGGAACTAACGACATCTCTCTCTCTCTCTCTCTCTCTCTCTCTCTCTCTCTCTCTCTCTCTCTCTCTCTCTCTCTCTCTCCCCCCCTCTCCCCCTGACAGGTGGTGACCCCGACCAGGGTGGGTCAGTCCTACACCTACAGCACCGGTCAGCACAACCAGCAGGACCTCTACGACGTCCCCCCCTGCAGAGCTCAAGGGGTACGTAGAGAGGGGCCCCGACAGCTTTAACGCATATTACACACTTTAGTGGCCCCCCCCCCACCCCACCCTGTGTATTGTCTCGCTCAACTGCTAGAGGAAGGCGTTGGCCCTGGCTGGCGGGGTTGCGGGTCTGAGTCCCCGTGGGATTCACCCGGGGCGAGGAAAGTTGTATTTGCATTTATACTTGTTGGGGTTAGGAGTACGTACGGCGGGTACGACAATACTGCAGTTAGTCGTAATGCTAGTGGCCATCTCATTCTGGTTTGTGAAAGTGTGTGTGTAGTACTACTACCAGCGTACTGTGTGTGTGTGTGTGTGTGTGTGTGTGTGTGTGTGTGTACTTTGAGCCAATGTGGTGTTCCTGCTTTTGTGTTTTTTTTTCTCTTTTGTGTTTTTTTTCCACATAATTACAGACCCCCCTATTCAGAGTAGATTTGTCATAAATAAAGACGGGCTATTTTTACAGTTTTTATTTTTCCGTTTCTTTACTGCTTTATTTTCTGGTCAGGTTAGCGGGGGGAGGGGGAGGGGGGGGGGGATACAGGCTTGGGTTTCAGTCTCGTAAAAACAGAGTCATTCACTCACTCAGCGAGTCAGGGTTCAGCGCTTTTTATACACACTCCCGCACGCTTGTGTACAAGTCGAGCGACTTGTGCTTTAAAGTGACACGTATTTGTTTGGGTTGTTTTTTTGCTTTAGGTGTACGACGTTCCTCCGGGCGGCAAAACGTCAGCATCACCGTTGCCGTTCGGCGGGAAGCTCGCCGCCTCGCTGGCGTCGTGCGCCGAGGAAGGGGTTTACGACGTGCCGCCGCCTCAGTCCGATCTCCGGAACCACCAGGGCATCTACGACGTCCCCCCCTCGGCACAAGCGGTACGAAAAACACAAAACGCAGAGAAAAGCGACGGGGGGGGGGGGGGGTTTGGTTCAGTACCGTCGAAATTGAGGAAGTGGGCGGCCATCTTGGTCCAGAAAACTGTCATGTCTGCTCGCCGCCGGCCCCCGTCGCTTGTGTGTTCCTCCTAATTGGCCTTCACAAATAAATATATAATATAACGAATATATTTTTCGACGTTCTTGCGGCGGGCGGGTGGGGGGGGGCCTCCAAATGAAAGCCTTCTCTTCCAGTAGTTTGTGTTCGACCAAAACCGTCCGCTCCGTGGTCGGTTTTTCTGCCTGAGAACTTTCCAAACGCGCGGGGTTAAGAAAGAAAGAAAGAAAGCACAGGCGGCCCATAAATGGTGGCTTTCGAGAGCTTCTAAGGTTTCCCCCCCCCCTCCCATGTTGGTCTCCAGATCCAGCCGGGCTTAGGACCCCGTCGGTTTGTTTGTAATAACCTGAAATATGCTGGAACCTGTTATTTGCGTCGCTCCTAATTACAGTTATGGCAGGCATGGTCGTCTCGCTGCATGCAGAGCGGGGTGGGAGGCGCGCGGGGGGGGGAGGGGTGGTGGATTTCTGGGGCCCTGGGTGGAAATCACTGAGGAGGAGGAAGAGGAGGAAGAGGAGGAGGAGGAGGAGGCTGTCGTCCCATTGCTTCCCATTGCTTCCCCCCCCCCCTCCCCGCCCCCGCCGCTCCCCGCCCGCCCGCCCCGGCCCCCCCCCAAACCTCCCGCTGAGCGTCAGAACAGATCTACTGTGGCGCTGGCCTGTTAGGGGGCCTGGTGTTCTACATCCTATAACTACCGCTGGGTTTAGAGGAAGGAATATACAGGGGGGTGGGGGTGGGCGGCGGTGGGCAGAGTTTCGTGTTATTTTTAGGTATTTTAGGTTTTTGCAAATACGGTAGCGCTGCCGATGTGATCCAGAACCCCTTTCACTTCCCCAATCTAATATAATAGAATGTAAAGAGTTGAGGTTGAAGGTTGAAGACGCTGCTTGGCCAAAGCAAGTCTGGTGCTTCGGGGGCGGTTGTGTGTGGAATCTAACGCAAGGTTCTCTTCCTTTGCTCCACTCCACTCCACAGGTGTACGCTGTACCTCCGTGCAGGGCCAACCCCGCCCTCCAGGAGGGCACCTACGACTTCCCCCAGCCGCTCAAACAAAGCCATGAAGAGGGCATCTACTCCGTGCCACCCTCCGCCCTCTCCAAGCCCGCCCACAGCAGCAGCAGCCCCGAGTCCGCGTACGACTTCCCCCCGAACTCTGAGCTCCCCGGGCTCCACCGTCGCCAACAGAACCACCACCACCCCCGCTACCCGCCGGCCAACGACAACGAAGGGATCTACGACGTCCCACCGGCGAAGCATCACTCCAACGCCGCCGCCGGTTGCCAGGGGGGCGACCTCTACGACATCCCGCGGGGCATGCAGCAGCAGCAGCAGCAGCACCGGACGCCCCCCGCCGCGGTCGCGCCCAACGACCGGGGCAGGGGCGTGTACGACATCCCCGTCGCGCAGCAGGACTCGCCGCGCGGCGCGTCCGACGTGACGGACGGCGTCAACCGGCTGTCCTTCTCCAGCACGGGGAGCACGCGCAGCAGCATGAGCACCTCCTCGTCCTCCACGGGCTCCGGCACCGCCGCCGAGGGCCGCCTGGCGCTGGACCTGGACGCCGCCGTCCAGCGGCTCTTCCGGCTGCAGCAGGCTCTGGAAGCCTCGGTGGGTGCCGTGCAGTCGCTGGCCTCCTCGCCGCACTGGAGAACGCCAGCCTTCGCGGAGCGCCACGGCGACGAGGTGCGGGCGGCGCTGGATCGTGTGCGCGCCGTCCTGGGCGACCTGCTGGCGTTCGGGCGCGGCGCGGCAGCCAACGCCACGGCGCTGTCGGACCCCGGCCTCCACGCCAAGCTGCGGCGGCAGCTGGGACGACTGGAGGACTCCCAGCAGATCCTGCTGCAGACCTTCCAGACACTGGAGACCTGCGGCTGGACAGTCGCCGCGCTGGCCGCCTCCCCGGCGCCCTCCTCCTCCGCCAGGCAGCAGCAGCAGCAGCACGCCAGGAGCGACGAGCTGGACCGCTTCGTGATGGTGTCGCGCACGCTGCCCGACGACGCCAAGCAGCTGGCCTCCACCATCCAAGGCAGTGCAGAGCTGCTCTTCAGCCGGCGCGGCGTGGGCGTGGGCGGGGACAGGGACGGCGGCTCCTCCTCCTCCCGGGGCGGCACCCCCGAGGAAAGCCTGAGCCACCCGCTGGGCTACTACCCGTCCCCGGACAACGACAACAACTACAGCTGCCCGGTGAAGGCCTTCCCCCCGGTTCCCTCCGGCCAGGAGAAGGACAACATGAACATGAACAGTGAGAAGTGTGTCAAGAGCTGGATGGAGGACTACGACTACGTGCATTTGCAGGTAGGGGCGCTAGCTACAGTACAAATGTGACTTTATCTGTGGCCAGTAGTCCATAGAGAAGGGGTGTCCAACATGTGGCCCGGGGTCCAGATGCGGCCCGCAAGCTGATCCAATCCGGCCTGGGAGGCAATTTGATAAAATGGATTGATTTCTTCTTTCTTGTTGATTTCTTCACTTTATCCATAATCACAAATAAAAAATATGTTGTAGTTCCTACAAACAACCACTAAGCTGCACGAGTTGCAAGACTTTCGTATGCATTTTCGTGGTGTTTTGTTAGCTTGTTGTTGGTCAGCTTTGATAGCAACCAAGCCACAAATAGATTTGTCACCTTTTGGCAAAGCTTTTTCTATCATGAGCCAATGTTATCGGACAACTTCAAGTGAAGTTACGATGAAACAGACTTTGAAGAGTCTGAAGGGGTTTATTATGCAGACTCTCACCGACAGCGCCGTGTGTTCACAGGGCAAAGAGGACTTTGAGCGTCAACAGAAGGAACTCCTGGACAAGGAGAACATCATCAAGCGTGTGGGA
>PIJE02001407.1:0-7500 GCA_002895965.2 Coryphaenoides rupestris
CACACACACACACACACACACACACACACACACACACAGTCCAGCCTCTCAGGACAGGAAGTCAAACAAGCGTTCTCTTGTAATTCTCTTTCAATTCATTTTGTTAAAATATTTTTTTTTATACCTCGTTATATTCAGCATAGGATTTATTTTTGTTTATTTTATAAGGAAAATGTATTGGCAGGACAAAGCATTAGGAATCAAAACATAAGATTGTATGATTTAAACTACTACTCTGTTGAGAACTACTAATTGACAGCAGAGATTGTGAGAGGGAAAGCAGTTTGTGAATGAAATATCAAAATGTTAATGGTCGTAATGGAGGTGTGTGTGCTTGCACAGATGCACTAAGACCACACACACACACACACACACACACACACACAGACACCACACACACACACATACAGTACATACATCAACACAAACATACTCACATCTCAAGACTCAAACACTAAGAGTGTGGTTACTAAGTGTGTGTTTACTGTGGACCTCCTTGTAACACACACACCCATGTCATTTATAAAACTCACTTCAAATTCACTCTCACACACACACACACACACACACACACACACACACAGTCCAAATGCACTTGAATGGACCCTTACCATTAAGATGTAGGTTTTATTGCAAGATAATAAGGCAATTTTCTGAGGTTATGTGCGCACACACACACACAATGACACATGCGCACACACACACGCACACACACACGCACACCGTGCACAAACACAGACAAACGCATGCACACACACACACATTTCTTTAAGATCTGCAATACAATTACTTTGTAAACATTTTAAGACGGGTGCTGTCCCATTAAAACCAACCAAAACCTCTATATTACTTCACCGACGGGTCAATGCATTAAGGGTGGAATGTGTGAAGCAGTAAATGCATCTCGTAACTACTTTGAGGGTACTTATGTGTCATTATTAAAGCGAAGAGACCACACTTTTTAATTCGTTTTAACACGGTGCTCGGGCACATAAAGACGTCTAAAACCAGTAAAAAAAAAGATGACATTAAGACATAATTCGATACCATTCCAAGTATGCCACCGTTCATACTATAAAAACACAGCCACAGCAGACAGCACGCACAGCTCCGCCCGGCCAGAGGTCGACATTATTCACACGCACTCTGGAACCCTTCCCATAAAGTGTCAATTGTGAGGGATTACATGTTATATTTTCATAATCCTGCCCTCAGAGTCGATATGTGAAATATGTGTGTCAGGGTGCCTTTGGTTCAAGTCGAGGTCATTTGCACCTCTGAAATAGCAACGCCTGGCTCGTTTATCTTGGCGCGGGCGGGGGTCTGGGTGGAGGCGGGGGGGTTATTTTGGGACTTATAATTTGTCTTGTGCATAAGTCTCGGTGGACAAATGCACGGGTGTCGGGACGTGCGCTACGATGATCACCGAGCTGTGTTTGGCTCCAGTTTCAAAAGGAATGAATAAAGATGAGGCCTTTTTAGCAGACCTATGAATCAAAATGTGGGACGAGCATCAAAACATCGCGAGGCAACGAGCAATACTATTGTGTTGAACGGCTAGCTACTTGCATGGCCCAGGTCGCCGTGAGCAGCACAACGTGGACACCTTCGATCAATAGCAGGGGACTTGTAGATACGAAAGATTTTTCAAGATGGCCGTTTTACACGTGGTTGGATGTTGGGTGTCTTTGTCTCCAATGTGAAGTGAATCGGGACACCATGACTCAGGACGCCTTGACATCTGAGCACTGTCATCAGGTAAATGAATCTGAAAAACCATATAGGCAGAAGAAAGCCTTGGCCATCAGTGTGCATTAATGTTCCAGGGAAAGTGTTTGTAAGCTGCCAACTATATGCAGACACACACACACACACACACACACACACACACACTCAAACATACACAAACCTATAAAATTCCTATATGCAGACGCATACACACACACACACACACAGCACACACACCCACACACAGGTTATCTGTCCACTGTATTAACCGACCACCCAGAGTCATTTTTTATCAGGGTGGGCGTGGCCGTCTCCTCTACATCGATAAGTCCAGATATTCCATACGTCCCTTCCCTCTGCTGTGGGAGGACCTCCCTGTCTTTCTGAGCCGGTCCACACCAACTATGTGTGTACAGATACAGACCTACAGACTTTCAAATCCACCTCACACACCGCACACACACGGTATGTCAAATGTCATCACTAGTCAACTGAGCCGGTAGCCTTTCATCCTTTATAAATATATACATATATATATACATACATACATATATACATATATATATATATATAAATGCTTTTCGTTGTTTGTTATTTTGTTACAGAGTGCGATTGGAATGTTGCGATTTTTCTATTATTCTATCGAGCTTGCATGCACACACACACAACACACACACACACACACACACCACACAATATCTCTCACACACACACACACACTCACACACACAAACATTCACCCTTCTCCAGAGTGACCGAGTGGCACCCTGACACCAGGGCTAACATCCCGGAGTGCGGTGCTTTGCTATCGTCGGCGTGACGCCTGTGCCTGTCAATCAAGCCGGACACACTCTGAAGGCGAGAGCTGATTGGATGGCTGGGTCAGAGGTACAGCCATCCGTCATACAATCTCCTCAACATTTTCAAACATTGCCTCACGTGACCCAATGTCCCAGAAGGCAACATTTAGGACCATGATGAATTAGTATCATTATCTTCCCTCGGCTACTAGTTTGGATCTTAGTCTAAACTAGTGTGTGTTTTTTGATATAGGAAGAAGATTTTTATGGGTTTTTTTTCTAGCCTCTAATCAAATGTGATTCAATACGCTTGCTGAGGAACGGTTACACAGTTACAAAAGTATTTGCTATCACAGTATCTACCACATTAAAATCAAGTCACCCACGCAACAACTTCAAAGCTTTCAATGCTTGTATTCTTTGTGTGTGCGTGTGCGTGAGAGTGTGTGTGTGGTGTGTGTGTGTGTGTGTGTGTATGCATGCATGAATTTGTGTGTGTGTGTGTGTGTGCATGTGTGTGTGTGTGAAGATATCATTCATTCTCTGAGGTTTGACGTAGAGCGCTGGAATTCTGTGGGAGATATTCCCAGAAGTCAGACTTTATTCCAGCGTAGGAATGCCCACGATGTAACGGGAGGCATACATAAACATAAAGGCAACAGAAAAACAAACTGAAGCAGCTTCACAAAAAGCTTTGTCTTACCTGCTGAGCCAGCCGCCATCTTGGCAACCTAGTCAATAAAAAACAGAGAAGAGAAGAAAAAACAAAACAGGACTGTCAACGTTGCACATGAACACACAGAACCACACAAGACTTTGACGTGGATTCATACATTTGGCTTGCGTCGACTCCTTAACCCTACTACTATAACTACAAGCACTACTTATAATAATAGTAATCCCAATCCTTATCTTATAATAATAACGATAACACCAAATGTTACTATGGCGGTCTGGGTGATTGTGCTGCGAGTTCAACAGTGACAGAGAGATAAACACTTCACACCGTGTTCACACAGCCATTGGCCACATAAGAAATGTCAAGGCAATGATGAAGACAAACTCAGTGACCCCCGCCTGCCAGATGCGTTCTCCTTTATGGCCCGGGAGTGGTAAACCGAGCTAAGCTAAGCTAAGCTAAGCTAAGCTAACGACTGTCCGTATTTTTACTTAAGTGCTTCTCTTACCCACGTACTTATTTTGTGGCTCTTACAATAAATACATCAATAAATAAATAACAGACAGGGACGCCCAATGGCGGTTTTACTTGTTTTAACATGAACTAGAAACTCTTAGAAAGTCAATGACTAAAAAAGACTTAATTATTTTTCGGGAAGGGGGGCCGCCATGTTGAACTTGGAGAAGTTACATTCTTGATGTCTCCGTCAGGAAAACAGAGCTCCGTGAAACAATAAACACATGATAGATGTTTTAAAATGAGGCCACAGGGAAGAGGACATCAGAGTGTGTGTGAGTGTGTGTGTGTGTGGTGTGTGTGTGTGTGTGTGTGTGTTCCTCTGTAGTCTCAGAGGAGCGCTCTAACTGCTTCTGAGAGGAAGACGCGCTGGGCAGGCAGACATAACAGTACGTGTGGGATAACACACAAAAAGACCATTATAGTTCACTGATACAAACAGATAAAAGGGAATTATTTAAGATGAAAGAGTAAAGGAGTGGTGTGTTAATAAAAAAAAACTATTGGGATTGATAGTATGGCGCTATAAGCTGTTCAGACTTCATCAGACACATGTTTGTTTAATCAGCGTCCACGACAGCGAGTGGAAAATGTACACAGGAAATTGAAGATTGCAGTGTGCGCGCACACACACACACACACACACACACAAACACACACACACACAAATGCAGACACACGCACACACACACACACACACACACACGCAAATGCAGACACACACACACATCGACACACCCCAAACCCCACAAATATGCACACACATACCGACACACGCACACACGCACGCACACACACACACATACACACACACACTCAGAGGAAGAGCTTCAGAGTTAGCATTAGCATGGTAGCTTCAATGTGGTACAATGACCCCTGACGAGTAACACCAAGATGTAACTATAAAAACAAAACGCTCAACATTACTCCAGTTGTGACATAGCGCTGGACACGACTACTACTAATAGACAGAACATAACGGAAGGGTTCATCATTTATGATATTGTGTGTGTGTGTGTGTGTGTGTGTGTGTGTGTGTGTGTGTGTGTGTCCATTTTGACAGCTGTGCTTTATCAGTCATGGTTAGGGGAAAATAAAACCACCAGTACCAGCCTGGTCACACACACACACACACACACACACACACACACACACACACACACACACACATTCCTTTAGAAGCCATTTTCACTCCTAACGCCTTAAACAGATCCGTCTTGATGTTGTCCCTTCTAACACAATGTGTTCTATAACAACACACACACACACACAACAACACACACACAGTCACACACACACAGTCACACACACACACACACACAGTCACACACACACACACAACACACACGCACACTCAATGCTGTTAGTAGTACGTATGTCAGACATGTTGGAAATATCCCTCACTCATGTATATCAGACTGTATGGTCCGCTATACTGGACACTGTTCTTTCCATTCAATTACATGAGATATTTCATGTACAATAATGTGTGTGTGACTCACTCTATGTGTGGTGTGTGACTCCATGTGTCCGGACTCTGTGTGTGTGACTCTGTGTGTGTGACTCCATGTGTGTGTGACTCCATGCGTGTGGTGACTTCGTGTGTGCAACTCAGTGGGTGTGTGTGTGTAGTGACTCCATGTGTGTGGCACTCCATGTGTCCCTGTGACTCCGTGTGTGCGAGCTCAAGTGTTTGTGTGTGTGACTCCGTGTGTGCATGACTAATGTGTGTGACTCCATGTGTTGACTGCTGTCTGTGTGACTCCATGTGTGTGACTCCATGTGTGTGCGACTCCGTGTGTGCGACTCAGTGTGTGTGTGACTCCATGTGTGTGCGACTCCGTGTGTGCGACTCAGTGGGGTGTGTGTGTGTGACTCCATGTGTGTGACTCCATGTGTCTGTGACTCCGTGTGTGCGACTCAGTGTTTGTGTGTGGTGACTCCGTGTGTGCATGACTATGTGTGTGACTCCATGTGTGTGACTCTGTCTGTGTGACTCCATGTGTGTGACTCCATGTGTGTGTGACTCCGTGTGTGCGACTCAGTGTGTGTGTGTGACTCCATGTGTGTGTGACTCCGTGTGTGCGACTCAGTGTGTGTGTGACTCCATGTGTGTGTGACTCTGTGTGTGTGTGTGACTCCATGTGTGTGTGACTCCACGCACCGCGTCGTTGCACTGTATCTGAAGATGGGAAAAAAACCAAAAAAACACCACTGACTGTGACACTGATATGACATTCCAATTTCCATCTGATTCATTTTTGGATCTATTTGGTTGATTGGAAACTGTTAATAATATTGCATAACCCAAGACACATGGAATGTTTCCATCCACTGACTCCTGCCTAAATGTTAAACAAAAACCAGGGGACGGCCAAGGAGTCTACTGTTCCACTGAACGATGCCGCGGCAATGTTGATCAGCAACGGCCATCACTTACTTTGAAACAGTCTGTACTGAGGAGCCCCCTAACCCCCCGCTCCCATTTTCACTCCGGGGAGTTATCCGTTTACCTTCTCCACCTTTATCTGGAGCGAAGGGCGAGAGGTCACGAAAGCATGTGTGCCCGGGTTGGGCTCGGGGTGGGGGGGCGGGGGGGGCAAAGAGAGACACGACCACCCTGCGTGACCTTTGACCTTCGACCTCCTCCCGTCTGCCGTATTCACCGGGCCGTTATCGGCGGCGTCTACGGGAACCCTATCGGAGGCCGGCGTGTGCAAAGTATGCGAGCGTGAGCGAGTGGGTGCGCGTGAGAGGGAGGCCGTAAATCCGCCCTGTCCACACCACGCGTTTGGATGAAGATTTATTCACAAAAAACAATTCCATTCTAATCCGCGATGACTAACACTCGCCTAATATCGCCGTCATGTTTCGACCCTGCGAGATGATGGAGGCGATTCAAGCGACCGACGAGAATGATTTCGATCACGCGTCTGAGCGTGACTTTGATTAATCAGTGTTACGGGAACAGGCTAAGCTAAGCCCCTCCAATCAGATAGTGAAACATTTTTTTAAATTGGTTTTAGATTAGGCTTTAAATCCGTCCATCCATCTCTCATCCATTCATCCATCCGTTCATCCATCCGTCAGACATCCACCCTCTCATTAATGTATCCAGTCCCCATCCCACCTCTCTATCCACCTCCTCTATCCGCATATGAATCCTCTGGGCTGTGTTTCCCTGTGTGTTTGTGTTCCAGCGGGGGAGACGTGGAGCAGCTCCCGGTCAGCTCCTATGGCGTCCCTCGCTGGGAGCGCGGTGACCTTGTCCTCGGCTGGCTGGTTATCCTCAGCCTGTCGTGTCATCATTATTTACCCCAGGGCAGCAGGAGCACAGAGAAAAAGAGAGAGAGAGAGAGCGAGGAGGGAAAGAGAAAGGAGAGAGAGAATTCAGCAGCGAGGGGGAACATTGAGATCGAACATTATGAAGACACCAGACAGCATGCAAAGGAGAGGGAGGGAAAGACAGACACCAGTTTCTGCCACAAAGACAGAAAGAAAAAGAAAGGAAGAGAGAGAAAGGAGGAAAGAAAAAATAAACGCCAAACCAAAACATTATCCATGAAAATGTAGTGGATAATGTTTTGGTTAGCGTTTATTTAGTGACTAAATAAACCTTGTGGTTGAACCGGAGGAGGAAGACTCTCTGAAGGGGCAGCTGTATATATATATATATATATATGTACAGATCTATGAATATTCATAGAAATATAATGAGATCATATAAATAAATGGGGGATGTGATGTCCTCTCATGAAATCCCACACACACCCACAC